>MU224205.1:1039567-1052258 GCA_018584345.1 Thuja plicata
GGTACCATCCCCACCCCAGTTTTACTTTCTATTTGGAAGGTTTCTAGGTCACCAAATCTTTGTGTTATGTGTTATGAATGATTACATTTTCATGCTTGCAGTAGATTAGATGAATGAATGGTTAAAATTATACAGGTGCAGAAATGACTTAAAGTTTTAAGAGTTACTGATTCACCCCTCCTCTCTCAGTAACTTGGTTAGTCTTGATTATTTCCAACATCTTCTACTTTTTTTTCATCAGACATGGTGGCATCATCATCTTGTTCTTGTTCTTCATCTTCACCGACTGGAGTCTGCTCCTCGGTATCATCCATAGATTTATCCAGTTCTTCATTAGTGATAGCAAATTTATGTTTTAGAGTCTTAAAAATATTAGTCTTCTTCCTACCCATATTTTTAACTTGAAGTACAATTGATATTCTGGTTTTAGCTTCTTCATATGTGCCAAATCTCATGGCAACTTTGTCAACTGGCTTGTTAAGTAACTTTTTTAGAGCTTCAGAAGCTAAATCAATGTTAAGTTCATAATCCATCAAAGGTACCCATGTTTTCCTTGGTTGTACTACCTTGATAAGAGTAGTTTCAGTGTCAACTACAAAGAAAATTTCATCCTTTTATTTCTCTACCAACTACATTGGTATTCTTGTTCTCTTTTCCATCCTTGCTTTGAAATTTGTAAAGTATTCATTCATAACAACTTCAATGTTTGTGCCTAGAATTGTAACAAATTTACCGATTTGTAGTGTAATCGGTTGGTTTGTCTTCCATTTCACATTACTGATAGAGGGAAAAACTTTCTGTAGATAGAAGAATGTACATAGCAGGAGAGAACCAGAATTACAAGTGGTATATTGTGTTGATCAGATTGTTCTCATGTTCTCTTCAAGTTGCCTATGCAACAATTTAGCTAGGTCAAGTTGTAAACCCTTCTTTAAAATCCTGTAAGCAATATCAGCAACTCCACATGCAACTCTATTAGGTCTGCTTGACTGTAAGATCTTGTATGCAATAACATAAACACCAAACCTAAGTTCAGGATCACTAATGGTGTTGATCCGTAGACCTCTACCATCCCACTCAGCTCCTGTTAGCTTTTTGATCTCGGTTCTCAGTGGGTGCCTTAGGGATTTTGAATTATTTGATGTAGGATACCCAGTTACTGCATGTATCACATCTTTACTTATCTTTTTCGGTTCACCCAGCCAAAGCTTTCCATCATGAACTCATCTCAATACAATGCACATCCATTCATTTTTTAATACCTTTGGGAAATTTAGGCCATTGGTTAACCCTTTGACCTCCAGATATTTATGATCATCTTTTAGTTTACCATCTGTACAAAGTGTCTGGTATGTCAATATAAGCTTAAAATCCCCTATCCCACTGATCTTGTAGTGAATGTATGCCCTAGCATCATGAACTAACAGAACCCTATGTGGCATTGTGAAGAATGCACCTTTGTCATCAGGTTGAGCTGCAACCTGAGGATGTATCTTTTAATTCAGTTCTATGCATGTAGAATTCTTAACAAGAATTACCTTTTTCTATTTATCCATCTTTGTGTTCATGGTTCATGATGAGCATGCCATTGATTTCAAATTTAGGGTTTCCACGAAAGAACTCAAATAGCTCGGTAAGTGCAAATGCATACAAGTTCTAGTCTTTAACTACTCAAAATGTGCTCAAAATCTCTATAAAATCCTTCGTAGTGCTTTGCTATGAATTCACTTTCAATTTCTCTACTCTACTCTGTGATCGTTGTCTGAACAAATGAGTTCATAATGATCAAACTTATACCAAATAAATTTAGTCAGCACAATAAATGATTGTTACCAACCACTCAGTTTACAAGAATAATACTTGGTTAATACTAAGGATATCTTAGCTAGGTGAGAATACCAAATGCTTAGTTGCCTTAGCAACTCGGTTGTCTCATACATATTCATGAACTATCATTACTAACTCGGTATTGATTAACTGACTTAACTAGATCTAAGTAATAAAAAATATAATACCATAATGCATCTTAATTTATGCTAATTTGGCATTTGTGTAATGAATACATGAACTAATGTAATATGTATCTTTGTAAAACATAGTTCCATACCTTCTTGTATTGCTTAGGTGGAGGTGGTGGAATCACCTAATCCATCAGATGAGGTGTCACTGACTATTGTTCTTGGTCCAAAATTGTCATTTGATGTTCTCCTCCACATTTGATTTCTGATCCTCATAATTTCTTCAGTTGTATTCCCATTTCCATAAGTATTTATTATGTCTGCACAATCTCTGCTTAAGTAACTAACCTTATGAAAGTGTGAACAAGCCATACCAGAGTTTGACCGATTCCAAGATTTAGTTCTCCATTGTCTCATACAGTTTGCTGCTATATGTCCATATTTACCACATGTTGTGCAACTATCCCAAGTGTTGTAATCCCAAGTATAAGCATTACCTTGTCTTCTTGGTTGATTTTCTTTTTATTCTCATCCTTTAGGTTTCCATATTTGCTTTGTATTAGTCTTGCATGCTTGTGATGTACGACCATACATGTTGCAAGTTCGACAATATTTATCCATGTAGGGTTTATTCTATGGTTTGTTTGGCTTAGCTCTACATTCATGTGCTTGATGTCCATGCTTATTATAGTTATAGCGATTTCCATTAAATTTAGGAGAGTTTCAAGAAATACCTTCTGCTTTTCTTCTACAAACGTTTGATGTGTGGCTTGGTTTTCCACAATGATGAAAATATGGTTTCTTAGGCTTTGGATTTGAGTATACATTTCTTTGTTCATCTTGATTTGACGATTCTCCTTGCTCGGTATACCCTAATCTGGTATTTTTGTTCAGTCTTCTTTGATAGTTTAGAAATTCATCCATTCTCTTAGTACTGTCTTCAGATATCTTAATCACTTCATTATGTTGTTGTAGAATCTTCAATTCATTTCTAAAATTTTCATTATCTTCTTTTAATACACCGATGTCTTATAGTTTAATAGCAAGATCAATATTCACTCAATTGGCCTCATGACTCATAGAAACCACTTTATTGGTGATCTCAAAGTAATGTACAGTAAGTCTCATTATCTCAGACTCTTTTTCTTATAACTTTTTAGTCATTTTCCTTCTGTCATCAACAACCATGTTTCTATCTTGTTCAACTTTCTTTGCATCATTCAAGAATTTAACCATTCTAACCATTTGTGTATCTTGACCGATTTGTAGTGCTTTCACTTGTTTAGTAAATTGGTGATTTCTCTCATATAGCTTTGATATGATTCCTTTAGATGCATTAAATACGCTACCAGATTCAGATCCAGATGTGTCAAATGGGTCATGAATCTCTTCTTCTTGATAATCAGTCTCATGATAGCAAAGTTCCATGTCCTTTCTCTTAATCAACATCTCCTTGAGTTTCTCCTTGGCTTCTTTGTATTTTTTGACATAGATCTGCAACTGTAACTTCTAATTTTCAATAGTTTTATCAAGTGTATACATTTCCATTGTAATATATTTTCTCTTCAATGATTAAAATTTCTAAACAAGAGAACTAGCTCTGATAACAATTGTTGGAATAATAGAAAGGTGTGTACTGAGAGGGGAGGGGTGACTCAGTACCCTCAAAACTTTCAAACAAATCTTTGTAATCAAATATTCTGTTATAACTGACTGAGTAGATAACTTTCACAAAACATGTAATGTCGTTGTTGAAATGTAAATGAATGTAATTTAAACAATAAACATACATGAAATTTAAGTACATATGACACTAGTATTTCGGTATCGTATAAAACCCCTATTGAAGGTAAAAATTGCGGTGGAGATGAGACCCACAAAACTTCACTACTGCAGTAAATAAAGTATCATGTTAAAGCTTACAAAGATTGATCACTTCTGGTGATCTTACCCTATTAGGAGTAACAATAAGATCGATTAGATCTACCTCGTGTGAGGATTTAGCAACACAATGTATGTGTGCACTCTATTAAGAGATTTAAACAAAGATGGTTAAGTCAACTCTATTAGGAGATTTTAGGATTGTTACAATTGTTAGAGAGTAAAAAAGTTGTGTGATCTAAAAATATTACAATCTCTATATTGTGGATACAAATCCTTTAAGTGCAATGAAATTTACCAGCTTACTGTGAATGATAATACCTTCTGTACTACTTGGTAGCCTTGCCTCTATTCTAAAAATTGAATGCTTCAATGTAGTCCTTGTCCTAAAACCCTTGTTTGATCTCTGATGTCCATAGTATGGAAGCTACTTGATCATTACTTGATCAACATACATTATAAATGACATCGTAACATTAGATATATCAAACTTCTTGACCTAAATAGGGTTTTACAATATCTTACAAAACCTAAGATCAACGGTGTACAACATTTACCTTGATCATCTAAATATAGGAGATAAAAACAATTAATGTTGTGAATCCATAATTAATGTTATGCTCGATCATTGTAAACTGTTATCCAGATCAACAAAAATTTGTTACCTAGATTAATGTGCCATTACAAAATTTTATGTGACTGCTGGTTTACTTGATAAATATTGTCTCTCAGTGCTTGGTGTTCTCTATATCTCTCAGTGTTTACTGTGTGCTCGGTGTACACATCTTCTCGGTAAGTCTGTCTTCTCGGTGATCACTATACTTGGTTAACTCTGCACGTGATCAGTTTACTCGGTTAACTCTACACTTTGGTGATCATACTGACTATTCTATCTGTGACTCTATTATCAAATGTTAGTTTAAGTGCTTGAATACTAATGACAACCTTCAAATCTCATTTGGAGTAACACAATAATAAATCAATCAAATCATCCAATTGATTAGTTCACATCAATTATTTATCCTATCATCCATTTTCTCATCTTGAGCGCATCGATTTGTTTGTCTCTCTAGATATTGAGAGAGAATTATCCATTTATCAAATCAATCCATCAACCTACCTATCCTATCAGAGTGACATCAATACAAGATCAACCAAGTGATTCTAACTAACATCAAGTCATATCATAACATCATCACCTTACTAATACATCAACAACATTTTCTCAATCATAGCTATTGTCATCTTCTCTCATAACTGGGGCATTTTCAAATTCATTTTATCGGGAAAAAAACCAAAATTTCCCAAACTCAATCAAATCATCCAAATCATTTCAATTCATTTCCGAAGTGGGCATCATATCTACAACATATCGACATCAAGGATTGATATCAAGTTTTCTTTTCAAATTAGGGGCAATGTCCTATCAATCAAATCTGCATCATTCACATCTGGGGCATTAAAATTTTCAATCATTATCAATGGGGCATCAATCAAATTAGGGTTTCACATCAGATAGTTCATTTTGCATTAGGTTTATCATATCATGCATTTTATTAGATCAATGAAATCAGTCAATCAAGTCAGGACATCAGTTTTCTTTGAATCAATTAGCTTCGCACATCAATTCAAAGAAGGGCATTTGTAGACACCTAAATTTAGTCAGGTGTACTTATCAAATCAAAAGATAATTAATCAAATAAAATGGAAGTTAATCAAATCAAATGGGACTAAATCAAAGGATCAATTAGTAAATATATCAATTAATTAAATCCAAGCCTAAAAGGGATTAATCAAAGCTATGTAATTGATTTAATCAATTAGTTATATAGTTTAAATCAAAAAATCAAATTCAACATATTCCCTTACATGGATAATTTAATAAATCAATTGAATTACTTAAATCCTATTTTCTTTCAACAAAGGAGACAAGAAATTAAAGATCCAATGAGAATCAAGAATTTAAAGCACATGGATCACTCCAAACATTACAATCTTGATCACTCATTTGACCCTTTAACATCCTCACCACTCAATTTGTCTTTGTGTCCCAACCTTTGAGACCACCATTTAAATGGTCTCTCCATTTGAAACCATTTGAAAGCCTACAACTCAACCAAGCTTTGATCATTATCAACTTAGCTCTACCCCCTACCCTTGGGAAATCCTATAAATACCAAGCATTTTAAGAGCATTACTAATCCTAGACATTCATGAGCAATTGCATCTACACTATAGAGAAATCACTTTGAGATCATAGAATTTTGAGCATAATAGTGAGCTTTGAGAGCATAATTGAATGAATTGCATGGTAATTTGAGGAATTTGAGAGCTAGATTAGGCATATCAATCATAATTTCTCATTCTAGGACTATCACTAATGGAGATTAAGGCAGAGAGCTTCATTAGCATGCTTAGTTAGAAAACCATTGAATGCTTATTGTTTATTTATCAATTCTTTTCTTAAATTTAGATTATCTTTCGATAGAATTGATAGATTTCAAACTAATTTCATGAAGGTATAGTTTATATATACATAGTTAGTAAAGAATATACTAGCATCTTTTTCGGTGACATGAAAGTTGTTATTGATAAATATCATGATGACCATAAGATGAAAAATGTATAATTCCACAAGCTAATTGAAAACAATGATAACATAGTTGATGAGACAACTCAGGTTGAGGAGGAGGAAAATCTAGAAAATGTTGCTCCCATAAGTGATGATAAAGAATAAAAAAAAATACAGGACAACCCACCTACCTTTGATGAAGTTGGTCAAAAAACCTTGACACTTCATGATTTAATGGACATGTTATTGGTCAAGGAAGAGGAGCTTGTACGAGTAATAACAAGGATGGATGAATCTTACAAACTTGTTGAAGATATCATGCGGAAGACTAAAATGGAAGAAGTGCAACATGGAAATGTACATGATATCACTAGCTCTCATTTGCATACTATTCAAGTAGCATTAAATAGGACGAAAATAGATTACTTGCAGCTACTTATGGATAGGGATCTTTCCATTAAGTTTGAAGAAGACAAGGAGAAAGAGAATGATGAGATTTTCCTTCAACTTAGCATGACACATTACTCTTTGTACAAGGCTGAAAATCAAATGCCTATGGCAACCACTCATGAGGAAGATGGTCTTTACCCTCGAACCAAGGAGGTCACACAAATTGTAGAGGGGATTCACACCATGGGTAGAAATGAAGTTACACATTGCATTTCCACTTCATGTCACCTATATGAAACACATTATGTCAAAGAAAAACATATGGACCAGCAAGACGATAGGTTTCAAAATTCTGATTTTTATGACAACACTTGTATGCTTATTCATCATCATGATAAATCAAGTGATACCGGCTCTAAAACTTCATTTGGTGAGGTTAATTTCATTGATGAGAATGTAGGGTTGAGTGGTGATAGTTATGGTGAATTAGAAAATTCAGGTTTGTCTCTAAGGGGTATTGAGGTTTCCCACCATCTATCTAGAGATTTATCACCAAGATTTTATGACATGGCAGTAGTGCACTTATTGATCGGTGATTTTATATTTTTAGAGTTTAATTGGTCTACGAGGAGTTCCAAGTTGTATGCCGAGTTGGAAAGTATTTATGGCTTGAGGACTACTCCTTATGAGGAGTCTACCCTTCTAGTTCAGTGGCACAAGGACTACAAACATTATTATCATTTTGGTTGTTGAACCGGGTTATAGCAATGACATTGACTGTCTTAATGAGTTGATTATCATGGATATGAGAGGCAAGTTTGGCAGCTAATTGTTCAGTTGGATGATACAAGAAGATGGCAGATTGATGATTATCTATTTCTACTCCCAAGATCAGATGGTTAGATTGATTTGGGATCCATGAGTTGACAGATTGAGCACCTTGCATTATGAGTATTGGGTTGGGTTACTTAATTGTTTGACGCATAGAGATGACAGATTCAGAGTATCCCAAAATGCAGAAGCAACAATGTCTCTCATGATGGTTTGGGACCCAGGGAGCTTATGGTTGGACAATTTGTACGTGGACATCCTTCCTCACAGTATGACAGGATTATATGTCAGTTGTTTTAGTATAGAGTCTAAAGCTTTTGGCAGGTCATATGGGATCTTGGTATTCATGTATGGTTACATGATTTCTTGTGGACAAGCAATCTCAAGGAGGGAGGACTGTAATGTCCCCTTTTTCTGGGACATTAGAGAATTCATTGGCCAACCTTATAATAAATTAAATGACTTAAGGGGACTTAAAAAATGAGATTATAAAAGTCAATTTAATATTATAAGGAGGGTTAATAAGAGACAACAAGGCTAGGAGACAAAAAAACAAAGAAGAGGAAGTTGAAGAGATGACCCTTGATGCATTAAATAAGGGAATAAGACTCATTTTGGCCATGCTTGGTTATTGATTTTGGAATTGTCTCTTAGAGATTGGAATCTCTCAGCTTTAGTTTCTTTTCATCCTTGAGGATGAAAACCCTTTTGTCTTAAAGGTGGATTGGACGTAGCCCCAGTTCATCAGCAGAGTGGATTCACATCAGAATTCACTATTGATTTTTTAGGTTCTTCTTGCATCCAGTCTAATTATATTTGTTGCTTATAAGATTGGATTATTTTTTTAGTTATTGTATTGCTAATGTAAAATACAATAATGGTTATTTTTTAGGGTTTAATTTGAGTAAATTGTTGGTTTATTACTAGAATCTCTATATTTGTTGCAAAGTTTATCATTGAATAAATTCTAAAAATTATTTGGAGTTGTTGCAAAAATAATATCCCACCCAGGATATTTCATTGGCCTTGACTGCTAGTACTATATTGTGAACCACCACCAATTCATTGATTCGTGGCATGTCCTCGTATGCCCAAGAGAAAACATAGGAATATTGATGTAGTAGATCAGAATGCAATTTAACTTCCTCTAAAGAGAGGCATTTTATAACCTTAATAATTCTTTTAGGATGATTAGGATCCATAGGGACATCAATAGTATCCCCTTTTATGAGGGTACTATGGTCTTCTATATTCCAAACTAACTAGTCATTATCATAATGAGAGAGTGAGGCTCCTACATCAACATCCTTATGACTTTGTCCAAAGTAAGCCTAGATTTCTAGGCAATAAGGAAATCATCATTTATGATGATAAGAAGGTAAGCCCTCATAAAAACAATGAAATTCTTTGAGAGCCTCCTCTAAAGGGAAGACATCCAAGGGAACCATTGTAGAACTCATACTTGTGTCAGTGAGCCACTAGTACATTTGAGGCCTCTTTTCGACGGCTATGCATCACTTTTTTGACACTGTCCCGTCAGCCTAGCGATAGAGACCAGTGTTGCAGTTTTGGTGTCAAAATTAATGACGGTTGTACCATCTATCATTATTGTGATGGTACTAACCATCACAATACAAGCCAGCTATGATGGTTACCATGTTGTCGTTAGATATTTTAGTTGTCGCTATTACGACACGTAGGTGTCACATCTTATTTGTCGCTATAACAACACGTAAGTGTTGCATCCCATCTGTTGATATTACAACACGTAGGAATCGCATGTGATCTATCACTTTTTTAGACATGCGGTGAATTTTCTATACATGCGACATCGAGCCATCGATAATTTTGTGACAGCCCGACGTCGCATGTATAGCAAATTCGTCGCACATCTGAAAAAATTGACGTCTAGGTATCACAATACGAGCTGGATATAATTTTTATCATGTTGTCCTTACATTTTATCTATCACTATTATGACACCTAGGTGTCATAGAATAAGTGTTGAAATTATGATAGAAGTGTGATGAATTTGCTATACATGCGACGTCGAGCCATCGACAATTTCTGACGGCTCGACGTCGCATGCATTTTTTTAGTGTCTCTTTAGATTTTTTAAGAGTTTAGTGTCCTAGTGTCACTATTTTTAGTAATTGTGGTTTTACTTATTTTGGAACCATGATTTCATGTGCTTTATTTGGGATAATTTCATTAGCGGTTGGCCAAATAAATATAAAACAATTGGTATTACCAAATTAGTTCATCCAAAAACTAGAAGACTATGACTGTCTGATAAGTACAAGTAGGATTCGTGAAAAGACATCAAGTGCCTAAAATGACATAATTAAATAAAAATTAGAAATAAGCATACCATTCATGGTTAGTGATTCAAAGCTTCTTTTCCTCCTAGTTTCCAACCCAGACATATCCAGGAAAGAATACAACATCTTTGTAAAATAATACATAACAGCACAAGGGTATTTGCAAAAGTAACCCAAAAAAGAGAGAAAATAACGAGATCAACATCCATACATTTTTGTACAAGAAATACAATTTTTTTTTCTTACATTTAGTGAATTTCCTTCCTCACTACCTTCACTTGAACCTTCACTGCCACTTTCCCCACTGAAACTGGCAGTTCTATTTAGATCACTAACATATAAGTTATAAACATAAGAAGGTAAGAAAATGGGAGTTGCCTAGAATAGAAACTAGTTTATCTAAGCAACATCCTAGACCTTTCCACTAATTATTAAAGTTTAATAAGTTTATCAAATTTAGCACCCTCAAATATCTACCTTTGTGAGAAGGCACCATTTGTAGTAGAAGGTGCTGCTTTTCCACCCTCTCCTTGACTTGTAACTATTTTGAGCTTTCCCAAACTTCCTTTTACCCTCTTCATTGAATTATGTCCTTTACCTCCCAAGGACTTTGGCTCTGCATCTGTGTTTTGTGCAACTAAAGTCTGTCCACAGAAAGTAGATATCAAATTTCCATTCAAAACATTTCTTAAAAGATTAAAACATTAACAACTGAGTGCTAAAAATTCTTATGATCATTTTCCATATAATTACTGCCTACAAAATTTTAGTAATTACCATTACAACATCTGTAGGATTGTCATTTGATGGGATTCCATATTGAGTGAATGTGTGTGCACCCTAAAGTTGCAATCAAGACCACAATGTTAGAAAATTAGGATAGTAAAATAAGCCATATTTTAGATGCTAAACTCTAGGTAACAAAAGGGAGTGACCATCTCCTTCATTATTGACTTACCTAGAAAGAAAAATCACATAGACAGATTCATACTTTCAAATTATAAGTATTAAATATTTGAAAAGACAAGAATGACAAAACTCAAGGTATTAGAACTTACATGAGGTACTGATGGATAGCCATAAATTCCTCCAGATGGATACATATAAATATAGGAGTTGTTCCATAAGGTGGCATTATATTTCATTCATCAGAGCATTGAACACATCTGGACCATCACCCCATCTGACAGATAAAAATAGCAATGATGTTAAGCACAGTTGATTCTGTAAAGGGAGTCAATTTTATTAATTGGAAGATTTGAGAGGTGAATCCAACCTAGGTGAATCCAAACTCACATGAAAGCAATTAAAAGACTCAATGAGAGGGTTAAATGAGGAAACTCAAGGTTTTAGTGAGAGAGCGTGTTGACCCTAGAATCAAGAATGGGCAATAAAATATTGTTTCAATCAAAGAATGAATCAAAGGCCACCGCAATAAAAACATTTCACAAAAAGGTAAATTTCTATTTTCCTTTACATAATGTAATCCCTTATGGTAGATCATGAAGTGTGATAATATTTCTTCTTTTCTAATAACGAGTCATAAAGTTTGATTCAAATCATCAATGGTAACAAAACTTATACAATTGCTTCATAGTTATAGTTAAACAAATAAGAATCTCCACTAATTGTGTAAATAATGTGTTATTTATGTCTCTAAATATTTAGATGTACATAATTCCATCCCCACTTCAATGGATGTGGCAGTACTTTTGCTTTTTCACCTTATATTTTACCACCAAATCAGGCATTGCGACGGTGTGAAATGTTGTTAAAAAAATATTTTTTGAGATTTTCTTTGTTTCGAGAATAGTTTAACATTATCTACTTAACAAGGCCAACCACGTGAAGGTGGAATCTCATCTGGCCCCTCCTAGGACACTCTTATGACCCTTTACGACACTTTAAGATCTCTAAGATGTATTCTTAGGGATAGTAAAGGGTCATAAAGGGTCATAAGGGATACTGGGACACACCAGCTAAGAAACATAAATGTAGGCATCATGGTCACAATTGTTTGGAGACACAACATAATTTAGTGGTATACCCAGACGATGCAATGCAACCACTACTCCTCCAGTTCTAAGTTGGCACTGCATGATCCAAAAAACTATAGATAATGAATAAATTTAGAGAGTGGAGGAGGGCCATAATGACCGAAATAATATACCCATGCTCTCTAAATTTATTCCTTATCTATGGTTTTTGGATCATGCAGTGCCAACTTTGAATTGGAGGAGTAGTGGTTGCGTTGCATCATCTGGGTATACCACTGAATTATGTTGTGTCTCCAAAAAATTGTGACCATGATATCTACATTTATGTTTCTCAGCTGTTGTGATATCTATATTTATGTTTCCCATCTATCATGTTTATGTGCATGTTCTTTATGTGTTTGGCTTCTCTCCCTCCTCCAAAATAAGATTTTCCCACTCTGAATTGAGAATGCACATGCAGCTGTGTAGAATATATAGTGTTAGAAAGCCCCAGATGAGCATAAATTCAATGTTCTCCTGGTTGTTTATAAAATTTGAAACAACCAGAGAAGAATGTTTTATAAACCACCGACGTTGTGTGGAACTGCATAGGATCGTCACCAAAGGGGGTTTTAGATCAGAGAAATCCCTTTCACTTAATAATTATGAAGCCATCAATGGTATACTAATTGTTTAGGATTGTAAGTTTCCATTGATGGCTTCAAATTACCAAGAAAAAGGTGTACAAAAGACTTAGCAGCC
>MU224205.1:1053581-1071065 GCA_018584345.1 Thuja plicata
GTTGTTATTGGTCAATCTAGATCAATTGGGTCCACTACAACCTCATGAGATTGAGCTTGTGTTTAGGCTATGATAAGGAACGCACATGTGTCTGTGGTAGGATAGAGCATCTATGATCCCTTGGAAACGCTTTCCTAGTAGTAATGGTGGGATGTCATATTTATGTTCTAAAGCTTCTTTATCCAAAGGGTATCAATGACATTTCTCTCTTCACTAAAATCAAGGGTGCAGAAGATGCTTTGCATTGTTTGGGTATACCACTCAATTTCTATACCCAATGGATGCAAATCAACCTTCTGCATCCCTTATTCTATTGAAGATAAAGGACATTGATCCCCTTTTAATAAAGAGTCTTCAAGAAAGATAGATGGTATATATCCTACTGTTTCTACTTGGAAATCATTCCCAAGGGAGAAAGAGATCACAAACTCAATAACTAATCAGTAACAACAATGAAATTAATGAATAAGTATGCCAACATAATGAATAAGTGGGAAAAATACATAAGGCATTGAAAACTAGTTTCATAAGGCATTGAAAACTAGTTTCGTAAAGAGATGCAAACTATGTAAAATATTGGTAAGGGGTGGCAAGATCAAGAAAGAACTCAAAAGTAAAAGACCTAATTCCTTGGGGGATCATCATAGATGGCCTTTCCTATGTAACTTGCAAAGACATCATAGTTCAGGTTTAACTTTAAAACTGGTCTTTTAAAGGATGGTAGAATTGGTTACGCAACCCCTTTCTATGGTAGAGTCCCAAAATAGTGTCTCTATTGGCTGCCACCCAATTAGGTGAACAAGGCTAGGAACCTAATTAGATTCTACCTACAAATAAGTTATACGTGGACCTCCTCATAAGGTTACCTACCCAATGGTTTATAACTCCAATGGAGAACCAATTCCTGTAAGATATTAAGGTAATATCCATGATCCCAAACCTACAAGATTTATAATTGTATGAGAGGAGATACATATTACCTTATTCTATGAACATGTATATAATTTAATCATATCATGCCTTCCTAACATATGCATTAAACTACTAATATCAATGTCTATTAAACCCCAACTTGACAAGTTGTAAAAGTGCAATTATACTGACCTCACTGCTCAAATTGACTAACAATTCAACTACCAAAATATACCTTTAAAAACAAGAGTAACTATAATAATTTCATTATTAGAACATCAAGACATAAACACCAATCATTATCAAATAAGTTGCATATTAAATGATAATCATTTATTTTTTGGCTTTTTCTTTTTTTCTTCTTCCCTATAATCTCATAGAGGCATATCCATCTCAGCACCATCATTTCTTCTCGCACCAATCTCGGCATCATCATTTTTTTTTGCCAGTGCACGTGATCTTATTGTCCTTTACAAAGGCGGGCCCTCTATAATAACACATAAAAGGGTTAAAATAAAAACATATTATCATAATTGTTACAAGAATTTCAGTAATTTAAAAAATGTCAACATGACGCTCTTTACCTTGTGCAACCGCATCTTCTTGCCTGACGGCTTGAACCTCAACACGCTCATTAGGGACCTCTACATTCCCTGTAACTGCAATACAAAATGTTTTATTAATCCCAACACATTATAATTAAATTATTATTACTACACCAAATTCAATTTAAAATGTTTACTTGTATTAATAAATCAATAATAAAAATTTGAATAGAAAATTTATACCTTGAGTACTACAATGCACATCTGAATTGATGCCTCTGTCGTGCTTGGATGGTGTTTCAAGATTGGAAAACTGCATTCCAATATAAATAATTAATGCATTTATCGACAATATATAAATATATAAATACAAGACAAATACTGAGAAATGCTAATCATTCAATTTAATACATATAAATATAACCACTTTAAAGTTTTAAACAAATATATTCACTTTATGTTGGAACTTAACATCTAATACAGTAATTGGTAAAGTATTCAACTTGAAATAAAAATAAATTGGCTTATTTACCTCTTCGACAGATCCACCAGAAGAAACTTGCACACTCTTTGATCGATATCGTTCAGCCACGACTATATAACCTTGTTTGTAACCTACTTTCTTGTCCTCTTCTGAAATCTTTTGTTTGAACTCCAAGCCCTACATTTATATTGTCGTGAATTTCATCAAAACTAAATTGATTACAATTTATAAATATTTGCATACGGTTTTTCATTTACTATTACTTACAATTCGTGCAGCAAGTTTTGAATATCCGCCCGAGCCGAGCTTGTGTTTCCCGTGCTTTTTTTTTCTTGCTTCTATTACCTTTGATGTGTCAGGCAACCTATGTGATGTTTGAAATATGTTAGATCACATAAGTATAAAGAGTAAATAGTACATAATTTCATTACTAATATTATCACGTACCTTCTATCCTCGGGTGATACTATTTGTCCATCATGTCTTGTGTGTCTCTCAAGTGCATCCTTTTTAAGATTCTCCCACTCATTAATTGGAACATAGGGGGGTCACTCGTAATAAGGGATGCATTCTATTTGGGTCCTGTAATTGTCCCTAATATATTTCAAAGTTAGCTCCGCTTTCTCAAGGAGCTTAAGTCTTTGAAAGGCGTTGGGTCCAAAAAGTGTTATCATAGAGTCAATGAGTTTATCCTTTAACACTTTATCTTGTGATTGCCAACTTTTAAGAAAAAAAAATTGTTAGATTCATAAATGAAGTGAAGCTACCTATTATTATACTTGAAGAAAGGGATGAAAGATAATCTGATCTAGCAATGAAATCAAAATATGATACCCTGTGCGTATGGTCAGCCCAAAAATGCGCAAACACTCATCATTAAGTTTTTCATAAAATATATTATTCCCAGCAAAATAATAACAGGATTGTTAGTTATTGCAAGGGACTGCATAGGGGGTTAGTGCATTACATAATGAGTATAAGATTTTATAGTAAAAGAAAGGATCAATCTTTAAAGTACCTGGAAGCTGGGCTACTCTCACGGGAAGTCCATCTTTAATGTTCACGAGCAATTGATCACACTTCTTTATTGTTCCCATACATTTGACATGAGTACATCAAGGAATTTGGTCATCGCCTCCTACATAAAATGAATCCAATATTACAAAATGTCCCCTAAGAAAGAATAGTTCAAGTGAAATAAATATGTGATAAATGAGAGAGAAAAAGATGAATCTACTTACCAATAATTGTTGGCAAGCTGACTTCCTAAGGATACATGACTTATTTTGTGTTTTCATCATGGCAACAAAGTCATAGTAAGTTTCTGTCTAAGATAACTTAGAAGATAAAATGACTAAGTATGGAAAATAGGACAGACAGAGATATACAGCGATCAACACAACAACGCATGTGTGAGATATCAAATCAGAGCATGCACATTCAGATATATGTTCTATGTGATGTCTACATACTAAGTCCAGACACGCATGGTACAGAATGATAGTAAAGAGAAGTTATAGACAGATTAGTACACCAGCAGTCCAGAAGACAGAGCATGAAAGCCGACTAAGTGTTTTGATCAGCGTGAATTATTTTATTGTGTAACATCCAAGTGCCTTTGATTATATGTTTTTAATAATGTCTTTAGTATTATTGTAAACACGCTTAATCCAACTTTCTTGGAAGCATTGTGTATTATGTTTTAGGGCCGACCATAATTTTTTTTGGGTCGTGTCTATTTGGGTATGAACATATAAGTATGTAATGTAAATTTATGTTACAAGTGCCGAATAATATGCATGAGGAAGATATAGAAGAGAAGTATGATGAAGTCAGTATGAGATAAATCTCTTTAAGAGAGTAAGAGCATCCGCGCATACACGGAACTGATCAGACAACAGTGTCATGACAACAGTTCATTTTTGATATAGTGTATATCAACTATCAGAAGGTTGTAGCCTTCATCTTATTGGGTAGTGAGCCTAGGGATTGAGCCATATACCTTTAACAGGTTTTTTTAATAGACTCCTAACAGGGTCTAAGACTCCTAACAGGTTCATTGTACTTGGATTGTAAAGACTACTCCTAACAGGGCAAAGGAACTTTAACAGGTTCATTATACTAGTGCAATATTTGTGGGTACTAATTCACACTGGGGTTTTCCTCTGATCAAGGTTTCCCCATAAACATATCATGTGTTATGTGTTCTTGTATTAAGCTTCATTAGATGTATGTTTGATTTATGTTTAAGATGTTGAAATATAATAAATAGACAAACACTGATTCACCCCCCCCCCCTTCTCAGTGTTTCTAACAATTGGTATCAGAGATCTAGTCCTCTGAAAGAAAGTTTTACCACTTGAGGAGATCATGGAATCAACAGAAGAAAAACATTTGAAAAGGAATCTTGAAGCAGCTCTTGAAGATCTAGATAGATATGAAAAAGAAAATGAAGAACTTAGACTAAAATTTGATGGCTCACAAATGCTTATCAAGAAATTGAGAAAAGATTTGAAAGATTGTTCTACAAGTGACTTAGGGAAAATGGTCAAAAATCTAAATGAAGAGAACATGTCTCTGAAAGATAAAATTGAAAATCTAGATGAATAGCTAATAGACAGTCAAATTGCCATTGAAGAAAAGATCAAAGAATGCAAACAATTAGAAGATGAACTTTTGAAAGAAAATATGAAAGTCTTGGAATTGGAGAACATAAAGAAGAAGATGGAATATGAATTAACAAAAGCAAAGGATAAGATTGATAAACTCCACACAAGTTCTAATTCACTTCAATCTTAGCTCAATGGAAAAAAGAAAAAAGGTGACACTACTGGTCTTGGATACAGTGTAGCACAAATTGAAATCAATTAATTAGAAGAAAGAAAGAAAGAACATGAAGAATCTTCAGAAGCAAAGAAAGTTAAAAATGTTGCAGAGATTAAAACAGATCCACCTAAAGGAGAAATCAAGCAAGTTAAAAAAACTTGTTATGCATGTAATAAACATGGTCATTTGGAAAGAGATTTTAAAGAGGTAAGACCTTTCAATGGTTATTGTTACTCCTGTAATAATTTTGGTCACATGGCTATACATTGCAGAACAAACCAAAGAAATCAGTCACAACAGAATCAGAGAAGAATGAATCAAAACAATCAGAGAAATCAGCCTCAAATAAATTTATAGAACATTACATGTTAGATATGTAATTACAATGGACACACAACAAAGTAGTACAGCATGATGAACAAGAACATAAGACCTCCTATCATTTTTCACACATGTGGAAAGGCTAGACACATCTCAAGGTTCTGTAGATCCAAAACTCAAAAACAAGAGGATCCTAAGAGATCACTATTTGAAGAAGAAGGAGAAGTCAAGTTTGTTCAAGAAAAAGAATATTCAAGCAAAATTTGGGTTGAAGTAAAGAAGGACAATGATGTTGTCAAAGTAGTTGATGCATCCATAGTGGATGCATCCTCTATTTCTGGTTGAATAGACCTTCTTGGTCTTAGGGGGAGCTATTCTAGCTCGGAACCCCTGCGTGGCTGGTATACTCACCTTCGAGTATGCGCCTATGGATTCATGCTTATGATCACATGATATAGAAATATGCATACACGCACTGTCTATAATGCATTCAGAGTGAAGTTTGATATTCTCTATGAAAACCATGTACGGTTGCAAACATTAAATGCAGTAACTTTTATAAAAAGATGTAAGTGTTTGATCGTCTTCACATTTTCATTTGAGATCACAGAATTCAGAGAGCACAGGAGAACTAAGCATGAAAGCATGGAAGAATAACAGATTTGGTGGTTAAGAAGCACGATTAAGAAGTTGGAATGGAACCCTAGCAGTTGTGCCATTTCATATTTTTGTGAAACCCTATTTAATCAATCATCAAGTAAGTATGGTGACTCCAGTTGTATTTGACATTACAGAGAGGAAGAGATTTGTATTTAAGAGGCATCCATTTAAATCCATACTGGATGATGTGGAAGGAGCTTTCTCCAAAAAATTTTTAGGTCTCATTCATGTAGAAGACATCAACACATACATTTATTGTAAAAAGGAAAAAATTGGAGATAATAGTATAGCCACCCTCATGGCTTCAATGATGAAACTAGACTATTCATTCAAGGATGAATACGTGCACCTTACAGACAACCCTATCTTCAAGTATTCGAGTGCACATGAACTCTATGAACCAGAATGGGTTAAAATCTTGTTGAGCAGGATTCATGATGACCTCTACTGGATTGGTGAAGTTCCTGTCCGTATTACTGCAGACCTAGTCCATAACATGACTGGACTTCCTAATACTGGACCAGTTCTTCCTACTGGCAAGGATGTCAATAAATAGGTTGAGCAAGTATGCCTATCCAGAAGTGACAAGCATGGTATGATAGTTGATCCTATCAAGGAAGAAGACATAAAGCTTCTAACTATGATTCTTGGTTACAAGTTCTAGCAAGCAAGTAGATTGAATATTGTCTCTGCAGCAACTGTTCTAGCAGCTATCAGAATGGTGAAGGATAAAATTTAGTACAATCTATGTGAGATATTGCGTGCTCAATTGATTGAAAACATTTGAGTTATCAAGCATGACAAGAGCAAGACATTCAGGTTTGGGTCTTTAATTATCTATCTATACTTCCATATTGTTGGTAAGGTTGCAAATCTGTATCTAGACAGAAGCAAACCCACAATGTCTCAAATTTCACTAAAAGCCACATCAGAGAGTAGTGCAAAAGATGCTATGGACATGGACATCAAAACCTCCAGAATCAAGATGCATAAGAGGTTTGGGATACCTGAGAAGATTGTTGAAAAGTATAAGGAAATCATATGCTTCATGGTAGAAACTGACTGAACTTGCATGGAGGCATTTGAGCCTAGAACTAAATGGATTCATCCACTTGGGTATGAAGTGGAGGAACATGTATTAGAAGGATATGCACAGGTCCTTTTTTCTACGCCCAAAGATCCCAATGAGCCCAGATGGGGCACTTACAGAGAGAAGACTAATGTAGTTGATTCTATATTATACAGTGCTGATAACAAAAGAAAGGCATCTAAGATTACATCTAGCATTCTAAAAGTTCATGGTGTCACTCAAGAAGATCTTGAAAAAGCTAGAGAAGCCAAGCTAGCCAAAGAACTTAAGAAGACTGATGAAATCCAGAAGAAGAAGTAAGTAGAGAGCACCTCTGTGCCCTCTACCACCATTGACCTAGAATCATCTCCACCTTATATACCAAGCAAGAAGTATAGAGGAAGGAAACAAGCACCCGCAAATCACCCATCCTCAAGCAACACACAGAGCACAACAAGGAACACTCAAGCTCCTCCTGAGGTAGGATTCATACCTAGTCTAAATGTCTTGAAGAACATGATTGTTAATGAAGGCAGACTAGACACACTTGCTAAGGTTTATGACAAGTATCAAGAGATAGATAAAACTGAGATACATTCTATGATCATATCTCACATGATCAAGTTTAAGAAGTCAGTTCTTGAACTCAAAATAGTGATACCTAATAAGTTATGGAACTTATTGGAAATAATGAAGAGACATGCAATTGAGGAAGACATGAGGATAATAGAAGAAACATTGGATATTCTTCTCCATGTATGCTCACATGATGAGAAGGCAATTCTATTAGATCTAGTGAAGCCTCACCTCAGAAACAAGAAAAGGACTCTTCATATTATGGACAAAGAGTATGAGAAGATAGGAAAAGAAACTGAAAAGGCATTTGCACAAGTGTTTATGGATAGATACATGTATCCATCAACAACACCTACAACAAAGGTAACTCCAGCTCCTCCCAAACATGTTACAGAACCAGTGATTCAAGATGCACCTATGACAGGTCCACAGGTCTCAGAACCCTTAGTGACAATAAATTTTGATACAACAAAAGACTCAGAAGATACTATAATGGTTGATAACATCAAGATATCCATGACAACATCTGACAAAGAAATGGATAAAGTTGATAAAGAATTTGTAAGTACTAAAGAGATGTGCACTAATGATACATCTGTACAGCAAGATGAAGTTCCCTCCAATGATCCAATAGACTTGAACAAAGAAAAAGATACTCAAGATAATGAGACACCAATCAAGGAGAAATCAGTAAAGAGTGAATGCATAGATACCAGTCAAAATACTATATGCACTCCATCCACTTTACCATCTACTTCATTGTTGTCAAGGTTAACTCCTGATTTAGCAAGTCTAGATGCATGGGGAGAAGAGGACTTTATAAAGATTAGCGTGCTAGCTATGGAAAAGGCCAAAGAAAAATGGGTTATGAGGAACCCTCTTTTCTTGGAATCAGTTAGCATTCTGAATGATTTAGTGCCTGTAGACAAGAAAGTAGCCAAGATTCAATCAGTTGAAGATGTTGACAACATTCTAACAAGCTTCAAAGTACACTTTACAAACCTAGTAGACTCTGCTACTAGAATTGTAGAAGATGAATATAAAAAGGAGAGATTGAATGAATTGGTAAAGAACTTTACTTTAGACTTAAAATATTTAAATATTGGGCAATCTATATTGAAAGAGATGGCATCCAAAGCCAAGAAAGTTATAGCAAACTGCATGGACAGAGTGAAGTTCACCTCTGAACATATCAAAAAGATAGAAGAGGCAGAGATCATGGTGGAAACTATCAGAAAATAAGTTGAGACATCTACCAAGGACATGAACATATATAAAAATGTCTATCAAGGTCAGTTAGACAAAATTGAAAATGCTAAGTTGGAGATCAACAAGATAAGAGTTAGACAAACTCAGTTGAGAAATGCACTTGCACCCTCTCTAGCAGTTCTGAATGAGAACATCAAACAGATTGATGCCACCATTGTGACATATGATCAAGGTCCTTGCATGGATTTGATATATATGGAAAAGATGACATATTCCCTATGTGTGCATCTTCAGATAGTTGATGACATGAAGGTATTCTGGCAGAAAGAGATCCAATCTCTTTAGATTGTGTACCCAGATGTTTACATGGAGTAAGTATCTGGAAGACTTACAAGTTTTGTACACCTTTTTCATTAATGTCAAAGGGGGAGTAATAGAGAATGTGTATATATGGGGAGAAATGTATATGTGTATATTAAAAGATGCTATGATAAGACTGTTTTTGTGATTAAGTCATTTTGAGATACTTGGCCACATTCCTTTATTGCCATAAATGACAAAGGGGGAAATTGTTGGAAAGTTGACTTCCTGAGGATACATGACTTATATTTTTTTGTCATCATGGCAACAAAGTCATACTAATTTTCTGTCTAAGATAACTTAGAAGATAAAATGACTAAGTATGGAAAATAGGACAGATAGAGATATACAACAATCAACACATCAGCGCACGTGCGAGAGATCAAATCAGAGTATGCGTGTTTAGATATATGTTCTATGTTATGTTTACATACTAAGTCCAGACACACATGGTATGGAATGATAGTACAGAGAAGTTACAGACAGATTAGTACACCAGCAATCTAGAAGACAGAGTATGAAAGCCAACTAAGTGTTTTGATCAGCCTGAATTATTTTGTTGTGTAACAGCCAAGTGCCTTTGATTATATGTTTTTAATAATGTCTTTAGTATTTTTGTAAACACGCTTAAGCATACTTTCTTGGAAGCATTGTGTATTATTTTTTAGGGCTGACCATAAGTCTTGTTTTGGGTCACATCTATTCGGGTATGAACATATAAGTATGTAATGTAAATTTATGTTACAAGTGTCAAATAATATGCATGAGGAAGATACAAAATAGTAGTATGATGAATTCAGTATGAGATAAAGCTCTTTAAGAGAGTACGAGCATCTGCACATACACGGAACTGATCATACAACAGTGTCATCACATCAGTTCATTTTTGATATAGTGTATATCAACTATCAAGAGGTTGTAGCCTTCATTTTATTGGACAGTGAGCCTAGGAAGTGAGCCATATACCTTTAACATGGTTTTGTAATAGACTCCTAACAGGGTCTAAGACTCCTAACAGGGTCATTGTACTTGGATTGTAAAGACTGCTCCTAACAGGGCAAAGGAACTTTAATAGGTTCATTATACTAGTGTAATATTTGTGGGTACTAATTCCCACCGGGGTTTTCCTCTGATCAAGGTTTCCCTATAAATATATCATGTGTTATGTGTTCTTGTATTAATATTCATTGGATGTATGTTTGATTTATGTTTAAGCTATTGAAATATAATAAATAGACAAACACTGATTCACCCCCCCTCTCAGTGTTTCTAACAATAATAGGTGTTGCCATTGCATCTATGGCCATGCTACATGTTGTTGAAATTACAGTCGATAGTACCTCTATGGTTCTGATCCTCGTATTTTGTAGTGTAGTGAACATAGGATCAATAATATGTGCTAAAAAATAAGATTGTTAGAGCTATTAAAAAAAAAATTGTTCAAGCAAAACACAAGTGGAGGATAGAACATGCGATCTACTTGAACCGCCTAGTGAAGTATCTGCATCTGGGGCACAACCCTTGAATGTTTGTAGCATCCTATATAAAAATGACACATATTTATTTTAGTTAATGATAGAAATAAAAGAGTATACTATAAAAACCATTATTAAACTTTTGTTATAATTAAAAACTACATTGATACTTACTTGATAAGTCTGAACATGGTTAGCCAACTCTTCCACTCTCATCAGTATTTCAAGAGTCTAAGGTTGAATACCTAACAATTGAGTTAACTCTCTTGAAATTTCACCAAGGACCTTTTGCAGTGCAACCACAGGAGTGTCTAATGAAAAATCAACAAGGAATGGATCCTACTCATCCCGCGGCTCCTCATGGACTGCTTGTTCCTTTCCCTTTTCCTGATCAACACTCGTTTGTGAGAACAATATTATTAGAAAATTTATTTAAAAGCAATCCAAAATAGTAGTTAATAATAAAACATAACAAAAAATATGCATTAACATTTTTCTTGTATGTGCATTTGTACAACAATAATGAGTTTTACCTGTCGGGAAGACACAGTCCTATGAGAACCATCATCATTGTGCATATCATGTGGCTATTGATCTATTTTATAGCCCTGTATTTCAAAAATTAAAAATCATTGAGACATGTTAAAACACATGTGTTCTTATGCTAAGTTACTTTGAATAAAAGACAATTATCAAAATGCTTTAATTAAAAGAAGAGATAGTTTTTTTAATTTTTAAACAATTTTAAATGGTGCATAGTGCGTACCACCTCGTCAATGATAGTGGGTGTTTTTTTATCTATGTGATTCAAATTGTAATTGACAAGAAACTCTTCGCCTTCATGTATTGATTTGATTGCACATAGAAATACGTGATTTCCCTTGTGCGCCTCAAATATGCAATTGGGTTGCTTCTTAGTTGACTTAGGTCATGTACTATTTACAAAACCTGCAATATTTCCTGATGCTTTTGGCCTTCCATCAATGTATATAGCTACTATTTTACCTTGTTCACTGACTTTTTGTTGTATATAATTTGTCGCGAGTCCATACCTACACATAATTTTTTTATATCTAACAATGTGCATCCAACTTGTAATCATAACAAGGTCCAACATACTCCATCAATTCGATAACTTTGTTGTATGAGACCTTTATGCCATCCATAGAAAATAGGCCCAAACCATGTAATGAAGACGGTGTTATGTGATATATCCTCTCTCTAACATAAAGATCATTGTTTATTGAAGGAAGTACATCAGGGACTCTTTGTTTTTGTAGATGTTTGTACCTAAAGGGAACCTCAGAGTCACCTTTTCTCTCATCATCATAAGAACACGACCCCCCTTGAGAAAGAAAAAATTCCATGCGTTTATTGAATTTCTTTCTGATCTTTTGACCTTGAGTCAATCTCCTTGATTCAGACATACTAAATGTCTCACTTTCTTCTTCCATTCCTGCAGTTTCCTCGCTCGAGGAAGACAAATATGACAAATACCTATTCACTAGTACCTGCACTTCATGAAATGAGAGAGACAAGTGGAAATGAGAGATATATTTTACAAATGGTAAAAGACATTAATCTCTATGGGGTGTATTGACTTATACCTGATAATCCATGAGACTGTGTGGGATACATGACAAAAGATAATAGTTATATAATCAGACAAACATAGTTCACTCCATAGTTTTTATTACATCTTGTGAAGGACATTATACATTGTTAAAATTATCGATTTATACTTTCAGAATTAGCTCAGTCCATTGTAGGGAACAAAGAGAATCCCTTGTGATTTAACATCATTGATGTGCAAGGAAATAGAAAATTATTAGAAGCAAATCTCATAAGATAGTATTTAGATTAAATGCATTGATATACAAAAATACCCCAAAAGATAGTATTTAGATTAAATGTATTGATATACAAAAATACCCCAAAAAATGATAAAGAAAGGTAACTTTCTTAATCACGTCTTAACAGTCTTAACTAGTGAGGTTGTTTAAGCATATAGATATTAAATACACTCTTTTAATTAGAATGAAATTTGTCTTAAAAAAAGATCAAATATATAAGTAGGACATATAAAACAAGGTGAATAAGAGTAGTTAGATATTCATGCTAAAACCAAAAATGCTATTAATATGAAACCCTAAGCATATTAGTGGAAAAAGTGCAGATTTCAACCCAAAACAATCGTTAAAACATGCCAAACATCTGGCATAATTATACATTTCATTCATGTCATTGATATTATTCTTCATCCATCTCATCATCAAGATCATCATCGTCGACGACATCATCACCACCACTATCATCGTCATCATTGTTAGCATCATCATCATCATCGTCATCATCCTCCTCATCATCATAATGATTAGTAGCAACATCATCGTCTTCTTCTTCTTCATATTCTTCTTCGACTAAATCTCGATCGTGATCATCATCTACATCATCTTCCACTTCTTCCTCTTCCTCGGTATCTTCTTCTTCCATCACATTATACTTTATTGGCTTTCCTCTTGGATCATGTCTAACATCAAATGACCAACCTATTTTATGTGGAACCTCTAAGTAAAATACCTACTCACATTGGCTTGGAAGAACATAGGGCTCTTCCCCAACTGGCTCAAACAACCTTGTATTAATCATTGGAAATCCATTATTGTGTTCAATAATAGTTCTATCAGGATCATTTTGATTGAGACATAGTTTGTACCATTTCATGATGAAGAGAACTAATTTGAAGGAATTAAATTCACAGTCAAGTATATCAACCAAAATACCATAGTATCGATTTTGTGACTCTTGAGGATGTAAGTCATTTCTAGATGAAATATTGGTCACCTGGAAGACTGCACTTATCCTAGAATCACAAGTTCTCTTTGTGTCATCCAACTTTTTGATGGAAAATTTATAACCATTGCATAACATAGCCTTGTGGTGTTTCACCTACAATAATGTCAAACATGTATAAATTATTGCATCATGAGTTGATAAACATACAATTGATTAACAAATTTATAAGTACCTGGTGATCTCTTAAACCATATGCTAAATCTATTTCCTTTTGTGTAACATTGGCATCTCCATTACGATGAGCTTGTATAACCAATGAAGACATGGATTCCCATTTTAATCTATGACCCTAATATTGACATCATTCAATCTATACTGTCATCCAATCTTGATTGTTTGCAATAAAGAAATGTATTGCATCCCATTCTTTAGCAACTGTACAAAAGTAAATAGATCACTTACAACAGATTTATTTTGAAGATTAAGAATTAATTAACTACAATAACATCTCATAATTTATTACCTTTCAAATTCCTAAATCTATCATTTCCCACTAAGTACTCCCCTTCAAATTTTTTATTGGAGTCGAGATCCCAAATGCAATCTATATGGGATTTTGCTGCAAGATTAGGAAGATATTGAGTAACGTACACCATCATCTGGTATACCATATATCCTTCAACCATATAAACCTTGGGATGTGATCTCTGTTGTACCAAACCCTTCAAAAATTTCAAGTGTCTCTCAACCATCCACATTGACCTAGCATGTATAGGTCCACACAATTCAATCTCCTCAACTTGGTGTATGAGGTAGTGTTCTCGTGCATTGAAAATGGTTGAAGGTAAACACATTTGCATTTCACACATTAGACGAGGAATTCTTTTCTTCCAATATTTTATATCTTCTTTATGAATTTCTGTAGATGGCAACCACCTAAAAGGGATTGAAGACACAAAAATATATAAATACAAGACTTTACAATATATTACTTGTTTGATATATTGAACAAATATCACTGCTTACCTCATGTATTTTCCAAGATCATATATCACTTGTTTGATATTATTGTCAAAGTTCTCTAGGAGTGATAGTCAATTGATCATTTCATATAATGAAAATTGAATGCAGTTACACAAATATATTGCAAATACAAAAGACTATGAATTACCTTGATGAAGGTATGCCAATCATGCATTTTCATCCCTGACCCAAAATCACTCTTCTTTCATATGACATTACTTATATCCGCAGCAAATCCTGTAGGAAATCAAATTTTTTGTATGACTTCCTTTATGGCATTACTTTGTTGCTCTGTTAATAACCAAGGAAGAGCACTTGCATTAATCTAGTCTCTATTGATATTTGATTCAATTATATTTTTCATTGCATGATTGGAATCATGAATGTCACTACAAATTTTTCCAAGTTTTTCTTTGTCACGTCTTCCATCCAATATTTTCCACAGTGTCTCTTTTACATTCTTTTCAATATGCATAGTATCAAACAAATACACAATTTGTAGCTGTTCATAGTAGGGAAGCCTACTAAATTCTCTGGGATAACATTTTAGTCCCTTTGGAAGCTGGTCAGCGTTGCCTTCATGACCTTCAAGATCGTCAACTACATAATTATCCAACAAAACACAATCAAAATATATAATTTTCAAACATCAACCATTAGGTGGAACAATATTACCTCGAATTATATTATATTCCAACTACCATAGGTGAGGTGTCATTCTTTGGGGCTTTGATGTAGTCTCTTCTTTCCCATTGAAAAGATGTTTTTCTGCACGTCGATACTTATGATTTCTGGGGAGGAAGTGCCTATACTCATCAAACACCTACTTTCTTAAAATTTTGGAATGATGAGATTTTATCTTTGGACCACACATTGGACATGAAAATTTTCCCTTTATTTGAAGACCTACTAGATAACGATACAATTGGATTAAATATGTGAATTTTTAGAATTAGAATTATCGCGTACAACTATTATTCATCATAACATACCACATAAATGTGTCAACTGTGGAGCATCATGAATTGTCCACACAAGCATGCATGGAATTGAAATTTTCTTTGTCCAATTGGTCTAGAGATGTCATACATAGTGAAACCACTCCATAACACCAAAAAATATCAATAAGAGGCGCAATATATACATTCATATCTTTCACTTGGTACTTACCTAGTTGAATTAACAACATCAGATAATTATTGTGGCCATTTCACTCCAAGAATTATAATTACATGTAGATAACTATAAAATAATAAAATACCCAGAACAATCATTGCCAACATAATGTGCTCCCTCTTTATTGACATCCATGGTGGAAGGTTATTGTTGATAACAAAAATAGGCCACACCGAGTAAACAAATCTCATCTCTCCATATAGATTGACATCGTCTGCTGCCAGAGAAAGCTTGAGATTTTGATGTTCTTCTTTAAAGTGTGGCCACTTTTCCTCTATGTCCATAAATGATGAACCATCCACATGCATTTGAATAATTTCATCTTGACTCCTGCTGTGTGCATGGTAATCCATAAATTGTGCCAAGCTATTGCACCTGAATAATCATTTCAGACGTGCAATAATGGGGATGTAACATAAAACCTTGTGAGGCACCTTTTTTGTCATTTGATCACTTGATATCTTCTCGTATGTCATTCAGGGTATTCTGTTGCATTTTCATGTTCTTTATGATAAATAATATGATCTTTGGGACAAGCATCTATTTCTTGATACTCCATTCCAATATGTTTCATAGTGGCACATAATTCTCGGTACAAGCGAGGGAGAAAATTTGATGGTGGTAACATAAAATCACCTATCAATCTACAGCAAAAAAATATAAGTTGTTACTATAAATAATCTTAATGGTACATGTTTCAACTTTTATAAACTATAATGACGTAAATGACAAACCTTAGCATACATGACATTGCTATGTTGGATAAACTATTCATAACCTTCGAATTCACCAACAACAGTAAAAAAGAGAGAAGAGTAGATTGGGAGCCTTCGTAAAGGGTCATGTTCACCTTCTCAAGTAGAGGTATATCATGGATGATGTCAATGTCATCCTCATCATAATCATCATCATCTTCATCAGCATCAGTAGCACCAGTACCAAATGTGTCAACGATCAATGCATTCATACCATCATCTTCAAATGTGTTTTCTGGCACATGATTGTCATCTTCTATGGGATCATGATCTTCAGCTTCAATACTCACACCTCCATGTTCCTCTATATTCACACCCCCATGTTCCTCTAAGATGTGGTGATCCATATCACGTACTACACTAGGGAGATCGACCTATATAAAAATGATGATAATCAAAACCCCCTTCAATGTGATAATCAAACCTCCTTCCATGGTTCATATGACGTATATTAATTGTGAAAACAATATAACAAACAACAATTACCAATGGATGATTATAATCAAACCCACCTTCAATGTGACCATTCTCCCTACAATGTCTCTTTGCTGTTTTGATTTTGATTCTTCTTGTCTTTAAGTCGTTACAACTCTTGCATGGACAATAAAATTTGTCATCGCCTTCTCTTTGAAATTTAGAAAACAATCTAGCGATTGTCTCCCTATTTTGATTGAATTCCCTTGTATTATCTGACATGATCCTTAATGTGTATATCTGCAAAAAAATTGGACATGTTGTACTTAATGTGTATGTCTGCACATATTGTTTTGATAGAAAATGGTCACTCTATTTGCTCATGGTGAGAACTCTCTAGTTGTGACAAAAAATGTCAAACAAAAAATGGCATGTTACGATAGGTTTTATAAATGATATGTTACTTTGTAATTTAACTTTAGGTTTTATAACTATACATATATTTTCTTCGACTCCCCCACATTGTAATCATATTGACAAGTTGATATCGAATTAATGAACATTAATGAACATTGTAAACATACATAAGTGGATGAACATAAATAACGAAGGTACCAGAATATAAGTATAGCCAATTTTCAGAATAATATAGGAAGACAACATGCACAACATATAAATTCTGGTCTATATTATGACATATTTTAAATTGCAAAATAATTAGCAAATGTTTGCCTCTCAAGAACTCCCACAACCATAAATAAAATTAAGTATTATTAAGGGAGTATCATTAAATATCACATAGACTAGACATACTTGTTGATTATGTATACATAATTGATAATTGTATGCATATGTCAATTTCTACATGCTATGTGAGTTTTGT
>MU224205.1:1084751-1100387 GCA_018584345.1 Thuja plicata
AACTAATTTTAAAGCATCTACATGTTTAATAAATTTACATTAAAGACCACTAATTCACCTCTCCCTCTTAGTGGTCTAGGGTATTTCAACAAAGTGCAATGAGATTTAATGATTTCCAATTGTGTTTAAAACCCTAGATCCAATATAATTTCTATTAAATAATCTCTAGGTAACCACTCAGGGATTCTATTGTGACAAAGGACTGTAACAAGGAATGAAGAATGTTATGGTGAAAAATGGGAAGCCTAATCTTAATGGACAGAGAAACAATTTTCTCTATGATTGTTAATTCTGATTTATATCCTTCTCTACTATCCCATGATCATGTTCAAAAGCATCCATGTTCAAAATAGTTTCACAAATTTCAAAATATGAACCAAATGAGGAGATTCGATAAAATGAACAAGTCACATTACAAATTGTCTTAGGGAAACTCATGTCCCATGGCTACCGCAGTGAAATCATTTCGAACCAAACCTTCCATTTTCCAGTAAAATATAAATGCCCATTTTCCAGTACAAGCACAAAGAAAAATCATAGCTGAAAGAAAGCTCGAACAACATAAAGTATAGACCATTGAAATGTGCATAAAATCAAAATGGGTTTCAAAGAGTAAAGTCACAGTTTTCACAATTGAAACCCTCAACTGAGAGACCCGCGGCTTGCAAGAAAAAATAGAGCTTGTAGGGTTCTCATTATGTTTTTATTTAAACTAGAGCACAAATATATGAACCCTTATTCGTGAGCATATAAAAGCAGATTTAGCACAGACACATGTATCAAAAGCTAATAAGAAAAAGTCTAGATGTCTAATGAAATCACCAATACAAGAGGAAAATACAGATTTTTTATGATTTTTAAAGTAATGAAATCACAAATGATCTACAACAGTGATATTTTGTTTAATAAAAGGTACAAAGACATACCTAATGATGGATGTGGCCTACACAAAAAAATGGAGAGCTTACCAGCCAGATTGAATGCAAAGAATCCTACGGGATCTTCAGCTAAACAAAATCCATCGAGATTCACCTATTCTTCGCATCTTTGACATATAATAGTAATTAGGGCCCTCTTCCACTCACATGCACAGCTCGATCACAAATGAGCCTTTATTTTTATTTTATTTTGTTTATAATCAAGAGGGTGTCACAATTATGATGGTATCATTGCAATTACGATAGCATCGGGGGCACTTGGAAAAAAAACACAAGAATCACACACAAATGGTAGTGCCATCGCAAATTGGCGTCAAAATTTGACCCCAAATGTTGTAGTGAGCTCTAGATGAATTAGTTTCAAGGGAATGGGCTCAACATGAATCAATATGGGTCTATCAAAAACATTAATTTTCAACAATCCATGAATTAATGTAGATAACTTCAAGATTTGATTGTGTTAATTTTTACATTAACATTTCAGATCACTCATTGTGATCATCTTGGAAAGTGATGAGTTTTGTATGATTTGAGACACTTATGGGTTGTCATTTATGGCAAAATATCTGGTATATTGATTGCTTGGAATGAAGTTATGTTTTGGAGATACAGTCTTCAAAATGACTAAGTACAGAAGCAGAAAAATATAGTATGATAGTATTGTTTTGGCTAGTAAAGATCGAGTACGATGAGTTATGTCTTGTGAGATTAGTGCAAGATACTATGGGGTATGTATTACATCCAGCTAAGATCAATTTAGTTTTGGAGTTGATTACAGTGAGTTAGAGATATTTGAAGATAAGCGCAGACAACATGACAACATAACAGAGAAGTTAAATAGTAGTGGGGATTTAAGGAGTATAGTGTGGACTCATGGCATGCTATGTTGGATTATAATTTTGGATAATCTATATTTTTTTTTTATGTAAGAGTGTCAAATTTGTATTTTTTCTTTACATTATTTATTTTGTATTGAGAGTCGACTATGTGATATTGTTAAGAGAGTCGACTTGATGTTGAGAGAGATATATATGAAGACTTTTTGCAAAGAAAATATATGGAAGATTTATGAGAAAATGGATATGTCACATGTGTATGTGTGAATGGAAGAGTTGAGGATGAAAAATATCATTGAAGAACTATGAATGGAACTATCTAAGGATTGAATATTCTTGTTTTTGTTCATTGTTGAGAACACTTTGTAACATAAGTTTTGTTGTAAGAGCTATAAGCTCAGTTGGACCCTAACATGGTATTGTATACCTTTAATAGAGTTGTTATTCCTCTAACAAGGAATTGTACTATGTAACATTCATCTCCTCACAGGGCTAGTCTCCTTACATGGACATTATAATTTAGTGCATTCTTGTGGGTAGCATCCCCATCGGGGTTTTCCCTTGGCTAGGGTTTCCTTGACAACAAATAATGGTGTTATAAGTTCTGTGTTATTTGTTTATGTTCTTTTGATTTCAGTATGCTTATGGCTCATTTGGAATTGGTTTAAGTTTTATTTAAAGTGTTTTAATACTGATTCACCCCCCTCTTAGTATTACTTAATCCTAACAATTGGTATCAGAGCTTTTGGCCCTTGGAAAGAAAGTCTAACAGCTTAAGGGAGATCAGAATGGATTCAGAAAATTTACAAGAGAACTTTGAAGCAGCACTTGAAGACCTTGATAAAGAAAAATTAGAAAATGAAGACTTGATGATGCAAAGAGGTAGGTTAGATTGGGTTTATTTCATAAAGAAGTTGTTCTTGGTTTCTTCAATGGTGTTCCTTAACCAAGTGGGCCCCAAGTGCTAATATGCCACTAACCTATCACTCTGACTTCTCCCAACTCCCTTAATATTATAGGGATTCAAGATGGCTTAAAATATGACTCCAAAAATGTTCAAGTGGTTCTTGAATTCCTACTCCAAGATCTTACCCTCAATCCACACTCTAGGCTCTCTCTCCTTGTAGCCTTAACCAGAGAGTGTTTCCCAAATAACTCTTTGTTTTCCCAAAACACTTCCCAAATAAATTACATATTCAAACACACATTATCCTTATACACAACATATAAAAATATTTGGTATTAGTACTTTGGAACAACTATCCCAAAAACTAACTGTTCACTGTCTACAAGAGGGCTAATTTGGGTGCATTTACAAAGGAAGTACCATTTCTATCCGCTTCCCTGACATGCCACTTTTCATAGAGTATAGAAATGGTCTACAATTAAGGATTATAAAATTGGTTTGGAAATAGCACATTTCCCTATGGGGTTTCTAACATACCCTCACCAAATTGCTCCAAAAACTAGGGCCTTATAGTTTTCACCCTTCCAATCAATTCCAGAACCCCTCCTTCAAGATTCACCATGCATTGGAAATATAATTTTTCTCACTCAAACAAAAACATGCCCTCCTTAAGTCAGATCTCTTGCTGCTACACTCTAGCAAGCAATTTCATCAAGTTTTCTTCACTATTATTGGTGATCACCATATCAAATCAAATCTTATGCAACATATAATGTTAGTAAAATGTTTTACATGTTAAATATGCATCATTCCATGAGAAACAGCAATCACATTCATGGAATGATGCTTTCACATTGAAGAATTTATCAAAACTACTAAGAAAAATAGGGATTTTGTGAGGACAGTCAATCCAAATTGATTGAAATGGAAAAAAATAATACTTCAAAGCATAAAAAAATGTATTATACAAACCTAATATATCTTACAAGAATTACCAAAATGAATGGAATGAAATAGAGATCAAAACATGCAAAGGAAAGTATGAAATTCTGAATTTTATTGCAATTCTGAGTAGAAATTTGTACATTTCATCTCTAGTTCGTACCATTCTCTCTTCCAAGCATTAAATAAACTTCATATAAACTTCCTAAACCAATCTGGGTCGGTTGGAAGACTTTGTTAAGTCTAAAAACACTAAAACACCATTTTCCCTCCTAAATGCTCATAACCGTTGGAATTCAAATATTTGAATTTCCAACTTACATTTTATTGTTTATTTCTATTGGAAACCTATTAACTTATATCCCAATAAATTTATTATTTCTTCTAGGACCTAATTGAATCCCCTAAACAACTTTAGATCCCATTTGGCACTATTGGCAACCCTTACATTGTTTTGGTCCTAAGTCCTTTGCCAAGACTTTTAGGACTTATAACATTTAAATTAAATTGTTTATTACATATTGCCATTATTGGATTCAATATATCCTAATTCACTTTTAGGAATTATTTAGATCCACTTCCTCCATTTGGTAAATTGGTTCCAAGGTGGACTTAGGTGTTTGGAGAGGTGCTCATGCACCATACATGGCTCTTGTCCCAAGAGTGAAGGAAAGATGTCTTCTTGCCACCCATTCTCCTAGATGGATGTCTGCAACTCTTCATGTGAAACCTAGCACCCTTCATATGAGTAGTACTTGCATTCAAATAATTAGAAACAAAATAAAAATCCTTGTTCTTGTCACCACCCAAGGCAACCTTGTTTATTGTTGATTGAGGACAGTCAACTTGTGACTGCACAAACTTCCCCTTCATCTTCATCTTAGGATCAATTAGACCCTTGCTATTATTCTCAATGGTAATGACACTATCACCCTTCCTTGTTGATACCATAGGAAACCACATAGTCCCCACCATAACTCCTTTGTTCTTCTTTGTTTTTTTCTTAGTAGTCAATGCATTATGGCTGTCAAAAACTTCTGATTTCATGACCAACAAAGTGGTCCTTGTCTTATGATCTGATGCTACAGATCCGGCCTGCAATTATTTCCTCTGCAAATCCACATAAGTCTTAGAACCAAACACAATGATGTTCCTACCTTTATCAGCAACATGGTTGGGGGGTGTGAGGGTATAAGTCTTTCCATGTTTGTGCACAACATAAACATTTTCCAATCCATAATGAATGGTCTGCCTTGAGGCTTGCCATGGTCTTCCCAAAATGACGTGACAAAAAGTCATAGGGACCACATCACACAAGACCCTGTCATTATACATCCCAATAGAGAAATTAACATATGCTTGTTCCTTTATGACAATGTTTTGATCATTACTGACCCATGAAGCTCTATATGGTCTATCAATTGGAAATTTGTGCAAATTTAGTTTATTCACCATCTCATGAGACACAAAATTATCAAAAGAACTAGAATCAACTATCATCTTGCAAATCTTACCATAACTTTGGCTATTGGTTCTAAAAATTGATACCTCTGATTTCTTTTGCTTTTGTATGTATGCTCCTTTTCTCACCATGAGAAAATCTCCCTCTATATAAGGTTCTAGAATAAAATTTGCTTCTTTGTCTTTGGTCTCTTCCTCTTCTTGAATTAGATTGACTCTCCTTTGATTCTTCCTAGCCTCTCTTTCAGGACATTTGTAGAATGAATTCCCTTGTTCACCACACTTGTAGCACTTCCCAAGAAAATTCTTTCCTCTACCATCCTTTTGATCTCCTCTCTGATCTGAGACTTTCTCTTTTCCTTTCTCATTCTACCCTTGGCTTGGATTCACTCCCTTGCCCTTACTTGTTTGTCCTCTTGGATTACCTTGCCTCTCTTGGCTTATCCTAAGCTTATCCTCAGCTTTCATAGCCAATTTGAAGCACTCCTCCAAGGTTCTAGATGTAGCCATGCTCATCTCATCCTGGATATTTTATTTCAATCCTCCAAGTTATCTAGCCACCTTCTCTTCCATGTCTTCATCATGAGATGCCCTGATGTCAAGCTTGTGGAATTTCTCTGTATACTTTGAGATATCCATGTCCTTTTGTCTCACTCCTTGCATCCTCTTATATAACTAGACTTCGTAGTCTTCAGGAAGGAATTTTTCCTTCATCTTCTTCATCATTCTTGGCCATGATGAGATCTTAGACCAACCCTTATTTATCCTGTCACCCTGCAAGTTATCCCACCATAATAATGCATGTCCTTTCATTCTAGAACTAGCAATCTTAACTTTCATTCTATCTTCAACATCATCACAATCAAAGAAATTTTCAAGAGCACTAAACCAATCCAATAAAATTTCATCATCCATCCTTCCATCATACATAGGAAGTTCAACTTTTACCTTTGAGTCTCCAAGCTTTACTACCTTCAAGATTATTTCCAATCTTGCATCCTCAAGATCAACAAGTTCTTATCTTGTTGCTGCAAATATTTCCTCATCATCATGGTCTTCTCCATTTCCTTGTTTTTCCACAAGGTCTTTCAACCTCTTGACTTCTACTCTTAACATTCTATTGTTTGCCATCTTCTCTCTTACCAACTTATCAAGTTCAGCATTAGTGACCCTCTGTGGGATCCCCTCTTCTTCTCCTTCTGACATCTCTGAAGAAAAGATCTCAAAAGAAACTCCTCAAATATTTACCTAGGATTCTCCTAGGCTCTGAACCAATTTATGCAAAGAGGTAGGTTAGATTGGGGTTATTTCATAAAGAAGTTGTTCTTGGTTTCTTCAATGGTGTTCCTTACCCAAGTGGACCCCAAGTGCTAATATGCCACTAACCTATCACTCTGACTTGTCCCAACTCCCTTACTATTATAGGGATTCAAGATGGCTTAAAATATGACTCTAGAAATTTTCAAGTGGTTCTTGAAGTCCTACTCCAAGATCTTACCCTCAATCCACACTCTAGGCTCTCTATCCTTGTAGCCTTAACCAGAGATTTTTTCCCAAATAACTCTTTATTTTCCCAACACACTTCCCAAATAAATTACATATTCAGACACCCATTATCCTTATACAAAACATATCAAAAGCTTTGGTATTGGTAATTTCGACGAACTATCCCAAAAATTGATTGTTCAGTGTCTACAAGATGGCTAATTTGGGTGCATTTACAAAGGAAGTACCATTTCTATTTGCTCCCCTGACATGCCACTTTGCACAAAGTATAGAAATAGTCTAAAACTAAGGATTATCAAATTGGTTTGGCAATAGCACCTTTCCCTATGGGGTTTCTAACACACCCTCACCAAATTGCTCCAAAAACTAGGGCCTTCTAGTTTTCACCCTTCCACTCACTTCCAGAACCCCTCCTTCAGGATTCACCATGCATTGGAAATATATTTTTTCTGCCTCAAACAAAAACATGCCCTCCTTAAGTCAGATCTCTTGCTGCTACACTCTAGCAAGCAATTTCATCATGTTTTCTTCACTATTCTTGGTGATCACCATATCAAATCAAATATTCTACAACATATAACATTAGTACAATGTTTTACATGCTAAATATACATCATTCCATGAGAAAAATCAATCACATTCATGAAATGATGCTTTCAAATTGAATAATTTATCAAAACTACTAAGAAAAATAGAGATTTCATGAGGACAGTCAATCCAAATTGATTGAAATGGAAACAATAATACTTAAAAGCATCAAAGCATGTCTTATACAACCCTAATATATCTTCCAAGCATAAAAAAATGAATGGAATGAAATAGAGATCAAAACATGCAAAGGAAAGTTATGAAATTCTAACTTTTATTGCAATTCTGAGTAGAAATCCATACATTTCATCTCCAGTTCATACCATTCTCTCTTCCAAGAATTAAATAAACTTCATATCAACTTCCTCAACCAATCTGGGTTGGTTGGAAGGCTTAGTTAAGTCTAAAAACACTAAAACACCATTTTCCCTCCTAAATGCTCATAACCGTTGGAATTCAAATATTTGAATTTCCAACTTACATTTTATTGTTTATTTCTATTGGAAACCTATTAAATTCTATCCCAATCAATTTATTATTTCTTCTAGGACCTAATTTACTCCCCTAAACAAATTTAGATCCCATTTGGCACTATTGGCCACCGTTACATTGTTTTGGTCCTAAGTCCTTTGCCAGGACTTTTAGGACTTATAACATTTAAATTAAATTGTTTATTACATATTGTCATTATTGGCTTCAATATATCCCAATTTACTTTTAGGAATTCTTTAGATCCACTTCCTCCATTTGGTTCCAAGGTGGACTTAGGTTTTTGGAGAGGTGCTCCTACACAACTTGAGATTCAAATTAAGGAGAGCTGATGGATTCATCAAGAAACTCAAGGATCGGCTTGAACATTCCAAAAATCAGAGACAAGATCTTATGGTTCATATAAAAGAAGATTCAGACAATGATAATTCAGATCGGATAAAACAACTTGAACAAAAGAATGATGCTTTGAAGCTTGAAAATGAAATGATGGCTAATGAGATTCAATAAGAAAAGAATGCTAAGATCAAGACTGAAGAAGCTTTGAAATATGCTAATACTCTGATGGGACAAATGAAGATTGACCTTGACCATTACAAGAAGTATCTAGATTTGGGGAAATATAATCAGATCATAAAAGGTGAACTTTTTGAGACAAATAAACACATTGAGAAACTTCACATGAGTAGTGACTTGATCGATGAATAGAGAGATAGAAAGAAAGCTAAAGGTGATATGACTGGTATTGGCTTCAATGAAGCTGAATGTTCTAAGAATCAGGAAGACAAAGCTGATGCTAATATTGATGCAGAAAAACCTATTCTTGAAGAACCTAAAGAATATATCAGACCTTTCAGAGGTAGATGTTTTGGATGCAACAAGTTTGGACATGTGAAGAGAGATTGCAGAGGTAATACCCCTTTCAGAACTTTTTTTGGTTATTATTTTAATTGCAATGCATATGGGCACAAAAAGACAGATTGCAGGAAACCTGATCAAACTAAATACAAACAAGACAACAATAGAGGAGAATCAACATATAAGATCATATGTTTCAAATGTAACAACCTTGGACACATTGCAAGGAATTGTAAATTGCAAGTTAATCAATACAATAAACCTCCTATATACTACAAATGTAACAATCCAGGTCATATAGAAAAGTTTTGCAGGTATAATGGAGTAAATAACAAAAGAGCACCACTTCCTATGGATATAAAGAGGAATGAAAAAAATATTGGTAAGAGTATGAAAGAATACAAGAGTGATTTTGACAATTATTTCAGGAAAGTAGAAGATAACAACAGTGGTAAAGTATGGAGAGTCAAAGAGTCTAATGATGTATTGGTTTAGAAGAGACAGTGGATGCTACTGGATCTTGGCCTGATGCTAGCAAAGAAGAATCAACCTAATTGGCTGAGCATGGCCTTAGGGGGAGCATTGGATGAGCACAAAAAAATATATCTAGCCCCTGATTATGTGGATTAATCTCTAGCGAGCTTAGGTATGATATTGGCTGACATCATGGAACTTATATCTAAGAGCACAACATCGGATGATGCATATTTTATGATCACGATATTTATGATTGACTGGACAGTATTGGGTAATGTGAGTTTTTAACACTTAATGATTTATAAAGAACCTAATGGTTATCTATTTCCTTACCTTTTGATGAGAAGTGACCTAAGGAGATCAAAGAGTAGAGAGATTCACACTATCTAGCAATTACTTTGCGTGATTGATTGAAGCGAAAACTCAAAATTTAGTATGTAAAATATATTTACATCTACAGAAGCAATGAATACACCTTTGATATATGATGTTGTAGATCAACCTAGATACAAGTTTAAGAAACATCCTTTCAATTTGTGTGAAGACGACCTTGAAGGAGCATTTTCCCAGACACCGTATGGTGTTTTACACATAGAAGATATTAGGGAATACATTCATTGCAAGTATGATAAACTAGGTGTTGATGAAATTTCTACTGAAATGGAGTATATGACTGATAATGGAAAAATGAGGGATGAATTTAAACACATTGAAAAACTGAGCATCATGAAGATATTGGATTTGTATGAATTCAGCGAAGAGGAATGGTTTAAAACATTACTCATCAGAGTTCATGATCAGTTCATCAAGATAAGAGAGCAACCTATAAAGATATATAGTCAATTAATTCATGAGATTAGTGGATTGGAAAACACTGAAACTATCCACGTGGCTGAGAAGAACATAAAGAAACAAGTAGAAACCCTAACACATTCAAATTGGGATAGGTGAGCTATGACAGTTAATGATATATTCTTATAGGATGTCAGATTGATTGCAATGATACTTGGTTACAAAGTCTACAATAGTCGACCTAATTTAGTATCTACAGGTGTTATCATGATGGCCTATAGAATGGTGAAAGAAAATACTACTTATAACCTATGCGAGGTTCTAGCAGATCAATTTTGTAGAATGTCAAACTAATCAAGAAGGACAAGTCTAAAACCTTTCAATTTGGCTCAATCTTAATGCATATGTATATCCACATTGAGCACAACTTTCCAGGCATGCACCCAAGTGGTTGGAGAAAAGGGATACCTACTGGTATTCAGATTTCTGAGAGCCACCGAAGGAAGAATAACACATGGGTTGATGGAGAACTATTTGGGATGATCAAGATTCTTCAGAGGAAAATGAAGGAAAGAGTCAGAATTCCTAAAGAACTAGTTGAAAAATATGAGGACATAATTTGTTTTATGGTTGAGATAGATCATGTATGTTTTGAGGTAGTTATACCTAGGGTGAAATGGTGTTACCCTATGGGCTATGAAGTTAGTTCTGAGGTCCTAACTATGCAGATTGAACATGTGTTGGCATCTGAGATAGATTCATCTGAGGAGAGATGGGACACCTATGAGGAAAAGTCAACTAAATTCAGAGAAGAGTAGACTAGAGGCATGAGGAAAAGGAAAGTTGAAAATATTTTTGATGAATGTGGAACTAAGGCAGGTTTGACTAAAAAAGAATTGAGAAAAGTGAAGAAGAGAATAGTAGAGCAAACTTCTAGATTGGCAAGTACTACTACTACAGCCCTTCCACCTCTAGAGATTGAACAGGTAACTAGTCCACATTCCAAAATTATTGATGTTACCACCCCTTCATACCACCCCTTCACCACCACTAAAGACATCACAAGAAGAGGCAGTTAAGATTGTACCTCAGAGAAGCACTAGATCCACCAAACCGGATTCACCTCCTAAGGAACAGAAGACTCAAGGAGAAGAGAAGAAAACAAAAAAAGAGACCACTAGTGAAAGACAAGTATGGAAGCCAGACTTGAAGCTGGTTGAAAAGAGAGTTATTGAGCAAGGTAAGTTTGTTTCTTTGAACAAGTACTATGACAGGTATGAGGAATCAGATAAACTTAAGATTGAAGATATTATGGTAAATTACTTGCTTGTTTTCAAGAAGAATCTACTAGAATTAGAGGGAATTATACCTGAGGAACTTTATGGTAGACTACAAGGAAATAGCTTGCACACATTGAAGATGATGCTATTAGGAATCAAGCTATTGATGATATACTACTAGTAGTTTCTATACAAGAAAGAGAAAGAATACTTAATGCACTAAAACCACTATTGAGGACTAAGGCTAGATTGGTGAAAATTATGGGAAGAAGGTATGAATAAGTCTTAGAGGAGACTCAAAAAGCATTAGATCAGATATTAATGAGAAATATTCCTAAGAAGACTCCACTTCCTAAAACACCTACACCTACACCTATAAGAATTGGTGAATGCCCTAAGACAGCTGATATGAATATTGGGATGAGAAAAGAAACAATGCAAATAGATTTCTATGTTTCTAGTGTGCTTGTGACCCTTGACACATCACTTCATGAGAAGGACCCATTTGTAGGTTGTATGGAAAACACAATTGTAGAGGAGAAGGAAGAACAAAAAGAAGAAGAACATGAAAATCAAGAACGAAAGGAGGAAGAGAAGAATATTGAGTCTGAACAGAGAATTGAGACTGAGATAGTAAAAGAGAAAGAGACAAGAGCTAAGGTAAAACATGAACCTGATACACCTACTAATATATTGTTGGCAAGTATGGATAGAACAAGGAGTACTGATGTTGATAGTATGGATGAGGATGAGTTGATGAGACTATCCTTCATCGCATTCTCTAAAGCTGAGGAAAGATCTAAGAAGAAAGGAGATAAAAGAGCTAAAGTGATTACTAGGGCAATAAATACAATGAGCAAACTCCTCCCTATACCTATTGTATTTCAAGGAAAAAATAAAGCAAATAATTTGAGGTTGACACTAGATGATTTTGACAGTCACTATGAATCTTTATTGAAGATTGTTAAAGAGAAGGCCGAGAAGAGTTATCTAAAGAATTTGAAGGAAGTTTTCCAGTCTATCTCATGGGACTTAGGCATTCTGAGAGCAGCTACAACTAAGGCAAGAAACTGTGTCACACATGGAAGGATACTATACAACCATTGTATAAATCCTATTAGACATATTCAGAACATTGAAGACATTTTGGCAAAGGAAAGGGCTTCACTTAATAGAATGATGGAGAGTTGTGAGCGAATAGATATGTGTATGTACAAATGGAAGAGTAGAGGATTACAAAGATTATTAAAGAACTATGACTGGAACTATCTAAGCATTGAAGGTGCTTGTTTTTGTTCATTGTTGAGAACACTTTGTAACATAAGTTTTGTTGTAAGAGCTGTAAGCTTAGTTGGCCCCTAACAAGGTGTTGTATATCTTTAACAGGGTTGTTATTCCTCTAACAAGGAATTGTACTATGTAATATTTAGCTACTAACAGAGATAGGTCTCCTTACAGGGACACTATACTTTAGTGCATGCTTGTGGGTACCATCCCCACCGGGGTTTTCCCTTGGCTAGGGTTTCATCAACAACAAATAATAGTGTTATGAGTTTTGTGTTATTTGTTTATGTTCCTTTGATTTCAGTATGCTTATGGTTTATTTAGAATTGCTTCAATTTTTTTTTAAAGCGTTGTAATACTGATTCAACCCCCCCCCCCCCCCCCGCCTCAGTATTACTTAATCCTAATAGATCCATCATCAAACTAAAGAAGTGCTAATAGAGCAAGTGGTCAACTTTTACTCTGCAAGCTCTTCTTCATCTTGATGATGGATCACAAAGAGTGATTTAAAACATTGATATAAATTACTTTTGCTCTGCTAGCATCTTTATCCTGATGATGGATCATAGAGTGGTCCAAAACGTTGACGTAAAAACTAACATACAAAGTGATCAACTTTTACTCTGCTAGCACTTCATCCTGATGATGGATCACAGAGAGCAATCTGAAACATTGATGTAAAAACTAACACACAATCGAATTCAAAATCTATTTACATCAATCAATATGGATCTACTTTAATCATATGACTCATATATGAGCACTGAATATTTTGATAGTGACATGTCATCTATCGTGTTGTACATATTTTTGAAACAAATATAAACTAAATATTGTGCACATAATATCGATTATGAATTAAATATAATGTGAATAAAAACATTACCTTTAGGGCCTATTTGGTTGTTGGAATTGGGCTGGAATTGGGAAATTCAAATACCAGAATTCTCAAATTTGCAGGTTGTTTTAAAAAATGAATATGGAATTGGATTTTCCAAATTTTAATTATGGCCCAAAACGAGCATATGAATCTTCCACCTCAAAAGGTGGAATTGGAAAATCAATTCCAATTCCACTTTTTGATAAATCAAATTTTATAAACTTTTCGAGTTGTTTTTCTGAGGTCCACATATTGTATTTGCTCTTATTTGCAGTTTTGTTTATGCCTAGTGTTTGCCGAAGAACAATTAAAAAAATTAATTTTTCTTTTAAAATCTAAAAACTAATCATATTAAAAATAAATTTAAAAATAAAAAAATCAAACCAAAAAAAAAAAAATCATTACTCCAATTCCAATTCTAAGAACCCAACACAGAAAATGCATCTTCTCACTCATCCTCATCTTCAAGGTGAACCAAACAATTCCAACCATATTCCAAAAATTATTTTCCAGATTTAAAACTTCCTAAATTGACTAATTCCAGTATTACATAATTCCATCATTCTGTAATTTCAGCAACCAAACAAACCCGTAAATACTTAACTACACCATTGCACCATTGTGAAACCCTATCCGTTACTTAATGGACCACTCCTCTCTACATGAAATAGGGATAGAAAAAAGTTGAAAATATGATTTCAATATTTGCTTTAAGGCCATCTCACACACTATAAAGAAAACATATTTTTCATGTTGTGACGCAACCCATTGTGACAAGAAGGTTCGCAGCTCATTCCGAGGAAATCAGACCATTTTATAATAAAAAGGGGTAGGGGAAAGGGACCAGTAGTGGCTATAGCTAACTTCACGCACTCAATTGAGGTACCAAACGATGTCGATTTTGGTCAAATTTTTTTTGGTTTTTCCGTATGTGACTTAACTGCTTAAAGCTAAGGTTTGGGCTTCTCACCAATAACGGTCCACTCCATAGAAGCCGTTATGTGCACATACGTCTAAAAGTGGTCAAAAAAATGTGTCGACCAATACTAGACATGTTCATCCCCAATAGTAGTTCATCAAATGACCCATAAAAATTAAATTGACCCCCAATACGAAATATAAAAAATGCCTTATTTAAAATGTTTAAGTTGTTTAGTGGGTTCACGGGTTCATTTTTTATGTTAGGAACGTGGGGGCATATAATTCCAATTTCACCTTATGTGGTTCATTTTGGGGCATGTGGCTGTTAACGTCGGTGCCCTAAAACACCACTTAATCACCCATTTTTCATCATTTTTCATTCCTTCCACCAACATTTTTGGTCTGCACCGCTCTGCAACCACCGTTGTTGAGTTCACAAGTAACGTCTTCGGCTTCAATCATGCTTCCTTTCTTGTATGCACGACTTCGCTGCCTTCTGTTTCATTAAAATGTTAAGATCCCGACGAGGGTCTCTATTTTTTCTGTTGATTGATTATCTGTGTGACTAAAGGGTTACATTACAATGATTAAATTTTCTTCTGTGTTAGACCATCATGCTTAATGTGGTGAATTATTATCCGTATCCACATTTATTTTCATTATAATGTTGAAGTCTTCTTCTGCATTCCTGCATTTTGCATAGGGTTACATTAAAATGATGAAATCTGCATTTGTGGTTTATTTTGTCATCATTTCTTCGAATGCCCACCTTTCTATTTAAATGTTTTAGTATTTCATATATATCATAGAGGGTTTCATTCTTGTTGTGAATGATTATCCGTATTCATATACTCTTCCATTAAAATGATGAACTCTGCTTCCGCATTCCTCCAATTTGCATAGGGTTACATTAAATGACGATTTCTGCTTCCGTGTTTGTCCATCATGCTTTTTGTGGTTTGTTTTCTCATCATTGTTTCAAATGCCGACCATTTTATTAAAATATTTTACTATTTCTTATATGTTGTAGAGGGTTTCATTTTTGTTGTGAATGATTATCCGTAACCATATACTCTTCCATTAAAATGATGAACTTTATTTCTGCATTCCTCCATTTCGCATAGGGTTAGATTAAAATTATGAAATATGGTTCTGGGTTAGTCCATCATGCTTTATTTGGTTAGTTTTGTGTGGACAATTGCTTCAAATGTCGAACATTCCATTAAAATGATGAACTCTGCTTCTGCATTCCTCCATTTTGCATAGGGTTATATTAAAATGATGAAATCTGCTTCTGCGTTAGTTTATCATGCTTGATGTGGTTTATTTGGTCATCATTGTTTCGAATTCTGACCATTCTATTAAATGTTTACTATTTCATACATGTGGTAGAGGGTTTCATTTTTTGTTGTGAATGATTATCCGTATCCATATAGTGTTCCATTAAAATGATGAACTATGCTTTTGCATTCCTGCA
>MU224205.1:1114475-1149675 GCA_018584345.1 Thuja plicata
TATAATAATAATAATAATAATAATAATAATAAACAACTCATATCTTTAAAAAGTCCAGTTACAAAGTACAATAATTAGATGTTTTCGAACTATGAAATTTCTCTTCTTTAGTAATTATATTTGACTATAGTAACAAAAATTTTAATATCAAAAAATATTTGATTTAATGCCAAAATCTACATTGTAGAGTGAGTTCAAAACTTCAAAGAAAACAACAACAAATTTGATGTTCTTGTACCTTGGATTCAGCTGCCCACTTCACAGTTTTAATATTGTTGTGGTTCTATGATACATATGAAGCTGAGTTCGAAGTTGTGAAGTTGTGTGTCTAATACAACAGATTAATGATATTTGGGGGAATAAATGAGATGAAGCACAAATAGTAAATGTAATATTTTATTGATGAATATGAATTTTAATGTTTAATATAATTTGCATTTTTGTTTCTGCTACCTTTCATTTTGACCTGCACAACCAACAAACCTATGAGTAAAATGCAATACATACATAAAAAACAAAGCATGCCTACCAAAAAAATATATACACTATATATATATATATTTTTGGTTCATGCATTATTATATGATATAAATACATTTTGCATTAGGTTTGGATTTCATTACATAAACAATATATATGAAGAAATGAATGTAAATCAAGATAAAAAATAACACAATTATATATCATTGATGAATGTATTATTCAATAGAACTTTATAAAAATATAACCCCTTAAAGAGTGTATATGTAAATTAAAAAAAGGCTCTGTGAGGAACAATGGAAGCTCACAACAGCAAATGTTCTTATGCTTTGTATCCCGAATGATTGTCACACTAATCTCTTTATTTTTCATTATACTCTTTCGTAGCTTGAAAAGGCATTCATCTGATACTCTTTCACAACACCCACACCCATTATCATCCGGAGATGAGGACTTTCCGTAACAAATTGCATACCCCCTATTTTAGCTTGGATTTTTCCACTGAGTAGATTACGAGGCAACTATATTTGGCAAGCTTGCAATAGCGGGGTGAATGTTACCATGGAGCAGATTGTTGCCGAGGGACAAATCCTGAAGATTGGTGTAATTTGAAAGGGATCCCATAATCGTTCTATTTACAATATGCCCAGTTTATAAGCGACAGACTCGAAGTACAATTTGGCAATCGTCGCATCAGTAAAGTGGCATCTACTCTGGTTTTCGGGCGTCTAATCTTGTTTTTGGGCATGTAATTTGAGATGGCCATGCCTGAGAAAAAAAAGCCAGAACAGAGGTATGGGAGACTATCGAAAAAAAACTGCAGACCACAAAAACCGCTCGAGAAACCATTCTCAGGTGTGAGCCAGTGTGAGAAGTTTCTGCGAGCTTCCCCCAGGGGAAACCTAGCAACTTAAATATATAATAAGAATAACACACATTTAAATTATAAATTGTCTTCCACAAAACAAGCACGTGCAAGAATATTTATTTCAATTAAATTATTTGGAATACCATGACAATTTTGATCATATCTTTTATATAAACCAGTGCGACATAGTAGCTAAGTACTTTCCTTAAGTTGTATAAACAGTTTTAATTTTAATTATTTGTCAAAAATGTTTTAGTTGATTAATATTTTTTATACAAATATAATTGTTTTTTAATTATATTTATAATCTTAATTTCTATTAGTAGTTATATTGTATTTTTTTGTAATTAAAAAAACTTAAACAATTTTAAATTGTAAATAGTTTCAACTATGGATAAATAAGGGTTAAGGTGTAATTCAATTTCTTTATTATCAACTGTTATTGAAATAGAAATATAATGGCTATATTTTTAATGATAATATTTAGAATTCAAAGTGTATGGTTAATGTAAGGGTCATCATAATTGTAAGTTATATTTTTTAATTAATTCTATGTAAGCATTGTTGAAAATTATTTATTTATTTAAAAAATAAAATTTGTATTGTATAAATTGATGGTTAAGAACTATTTTTCTGATTTGAATTATTTAGTTTAACTATGTAAAATGAAAGATGTTAAAATTTAACCTTAGAGGTAAAAGAAAAGATTAGGTGAGAGTGATTATTGGATGAGAGTTGTTGTATGCTTACTCTATTATTGCTTAGGAGGCCCACAATCTATTGCACAAAATGGTAGTTACAAATTTTATTGTTGGAAAGTAAAATGTTGAACTATCCAAAGTGGTAAAATGTTTTATATTTAAAGACAATATTATAATTTAATAAAGAATATTCTAAAAAATTGTATCATTTATCTATTAGGTTGAAGAAATATATTTATTAGGTAGAAGAATAGTTTAGAAAATAAAATCTCTTTTCAACTTCTTTGATAATTTCTCATGGAGATCACGTGAAAGTAGAATCAGTTGTAGCACAAAAGGAACACATACACTTTCTATTTTTACCATTCAGATTAAAAAATATTTGTACAAACAATAGCTAGATTATACTTTCAACTGTATTTATTCATTAATAAAAAATAGTAAATTTCACCATTGAAATTGAATACTCAAACTAGATTGTACTGTATTTATTCATTAATAAAAAATAGTTAAATTTTCACTATTGAAATTGAATAAAGGGACACTTAGATTAGCATTTTAAAAAAAAAATGCTAGATGTAATACTTTTGAATCCATGTTTTAGACATAATTTGTAATTGTACCTAATCCTTAATATAGGTGTACCATGGTAAAAAATTTGAAATGAGTTTTAATTAAACAAAACCAGGCTCGTAAAACTGAAATAAGTAATAGATAGAGAATTTAAATATATATGTTTACTAATTAAAACTTGATCAATAGTTGGTCAGCTCAAAAGACAAATTCTAAAATGACAATAAGATTACCTTTGCTTAGCAATTTGTATTAAAGAGAAAGCTATTAAAATATGTAAAATTAAATACAAAGAATTCTAGATGGGCTGGTTGGTTCTTTTGCTTACAATTGGTTTCAACTTAACATGAAAACCACTGTCAAGATCATTCATTCAAAATTTTGCCGATTTCTTTTCTACCTAATTCTTCTATTTTTTGTTTTAAAGGATGTTATATATTGCAATTTTAGCTATAGATAATTTAATTTTCGCTGATAATTCCCTACATATTGAATGCAAAAGAAATCAAAATTGCATCCGGTTATATGTTTATTGTATTCATTTGAGAATTATTGTATAAAAATTGATTTGAGAATTATTGTATAAAAATTGAGAAGCCAAAGATTCTTCACGCCCACGAATAAGAGGGAAATCTTAAGACAAAAATTACTAGAAACTTTTCAATTTTAAAACTGAATAGTCGCTTAAAGAGGCAGATGCGCTTTCACAGGTCGTACAAAACATTTTGACCAAAATATGGGTTTTAATTTTCAAATTTTCTTTGATTTTTTGTATGCTTTATGTAGAAATTTGGAAATTCTGGTAAGACCTGGATATGTCAAAGAATTGGTTAATCGTTCAAAGGGTCTTCTAGGAAAAAAAAACTCAATTCCAAAAATTAGCCAATAGGTCCCTAGGAATATACGAAAGCTAAATAAGATATGTTTCAATCAATCCTAACATTTCTGTTCAAAAAATGATAGAAAAAATTCTATCTTCACCAATTTGTGTATTCATTTCTGCCTTTCATTATTTCTCTGCAATCAGAAGATGTAATCTACATATGTAGATATGCAAAAAATTTATAAACCTAAGATATCCATTAAAATATTAAACTAATTTTACACTATCATTAACAGTACTATATTTTACGCTAGCAAAATATAATTTTCATAAAACAATACACAATAGTAATGTTTACACTTTCTATTTGGAGAGGTTGGTTACTGTTGACAAGAAATGAAGTGTGAATGAAGTCCAACGTAGTATTTGAGAGGTTGGTTACTATCGACAATAAATGAAGTGTGAATGAAGTCCAACATAGCATAAATACCAAAACAAAAAATGAAAAATGAGGGGACAACAAAGCTGTAAGAGGAGTGGGAAGCAACAAATAGACCCATTATCTTGTAAAACAACAAGAGAAATAATTTTTTAGATTTATAAACTTAAAAAATATACATGTACACTTAGGACAAGAAAGAAAATTTTACAAATATAAAAAATACTTGTTTACAATTGGTTCAAGTAAATTTTTTTAATAACTAGTTAAGAAAATTTTACTACAATAGTATTTTCCTAACTACAATTACTAATAATGTAGTAAAAATATTTCAGCAAACTTTATTTATTATACAAGAAAAATTGAAAACTATAATCAATACAAAGTAGAACCATAAACAACAATCTATATACTAAAAAAATATATATCTAAATAATTAATTGAGTAATGGTTGAGTAGTTGTAAACTAGATTTAACATATCAAGCTTATCCTTTTTAAATTAGTTGTCTTTTTTTGAAATGGGATCTACAAATTTTTAAATACTTTTGTTTAGAAGAAATCAAGGAAAAGGGAGAAATTTAGATGAGATGTTGTAGCAATTGTATTTAAATACAATTTTTTTAAAAAAATTGTCACATAGACTATCACATAGATATTAAATTTCGATATTAAAGAAAACATTTATCATTTTACATGAAAAAAAATCATTTTTATTTTTATTTTTTCATTTTTAAGATTGAAAATAAAAATAAGATCCCAAAGCCTTTAGGATATTTTTGACTACTAACTTATTAAAGACCCTTTATGTTTAACAACTTTTTGTATAATAATAACCTTAAGAGTTCATCGCAAAATTATTTTTTATTTTCTTTATTACGAACCTTTAGACATTTTTTTTCAATTTTCTTTATAATAGCAGATAATTTTTGTAACTAATTAAGATTAGGATTTTGAACTAAATTTATCATCGACCTATTTCACCATCATCAATGCAATGTAAAACTAATTTTAAATAAACAAATAAAAATAATATGTAAATAATTAAACCCATTTTTTTTGTTTCTGGTTTCGATAATAAAATGAATTGATAGTTCCACATTATTTGTGTTTCTAGTTTGTAAATGCAGATGCAAAAACCTCCTATGATGCAAAAATCCTTCAAGAAGAAGCACTACAGTTAGTAGAAGGTCTTGGGAGCAAAGAAATGATAGAGGTGATAACGAGATCGGTTCCGAGTAGTTTAAGCCTGGCCATTTTGAAGTACCTCTATCTTTGGTCGTTTATAGGAGGTATAGCACAGAAAGGCAATGTGACTATGGTGGGAGATGTATTGCATCCAATGACTCCTGACTTGGGGTAAGGTGAGGCTTTGGCTCTGGAGGACTCAGTCACATTGGGGAAATGCTTGGCAGAAGTGGATTTAGAGAAATTGGATGAGATTGAGGCGGCATTGAAGAAATACGTGGAAAAGAGGAAAGTGAGAGCTTTTGGAATGGGAGTGGGATCCTCTATTTCGGGATTTGTGCAGAGTGGAAGTTGGTGGTTGCCCAAGCTCATTCGGGAGAAAGTTCTCTTCAATAGAATTTCACCCAAGATGCTTCGTCATACAGAGTATGACTATGGCACTCTTCCAACCCTCTCTTAACTTCCCTCATCATGGTTAACTAGAGGTGGTTTAGGGTTTATAAGGACAACCTTCCTAAGCTTCAACACTTTAAAGACTCTTATAATGTGGGATCATTGCCAATTTTTTATCGCATTAAAAAAATGTCAATTTTTTTATTTAATTTACTTTATAAAATGATGATCTCAATTTGTTTGTGTTTGGTGTAAGATGTTTTAAGTTTTTGTAATGGATATTTTGTAGTAGTCGGTTAAGTTATGGATATGTTAATTCAGGATTAGAAAAGATGGATTTATGTGAACCGTCATTTATATAAATTGTTAGTCTTGCATATTTAAAATATTTTGTATTTTTGCATTGAACATTTTGTGACAATTAAAAATTATAGATATATCAATTAATTATCATAAGAGATGGATTCTCTTGAACACCTATTCACAAAATATGGTTTAGACGAAGAAAATCTCAAAACTATAATCAATTAGATTTCTCTAAAAAAGGTCTTTATACAAAATTATTAAAAATTATAAATGTATTAACTCATGATCACAAGATATGGAATCCCCTAACAACTATTCAAAAAATGTGGTTTAGATAAAGAATAAGTCAAAACTATAATCAATCAAATTTCTTTCTAAAAGTTCTTTAAATACAAATACCAAAAGCGACAACTTTATAATTGATAATTTTCTACAACTTTAAAATTGGATTGATTTTACAGTGGTAATGATAAAAGTTTCTATAAGATTGTAAACTAATACATTTGGGTCCAATTTCCAAAGATAATTAGTCAGAATTCTAACCACCACTAGCCAAACATCTAACTAACACGACTGTCAGAAATATTTTGTCAGAAAATTAGATTTATCCATGGTCGTCGTGATTCAGACTATAAGGACGTCAGAAAAGATGAGTCTACTTTTGATGCAAGGAAGGGCTGATGATGGGGCCAAAGGCTCTCCCAACTACCAACCACCTTGCAGAACCAATGCAGAAGCCAACATAGCACAATGAGATAAGAAACAACAGAGATCCTTATCATTTAATTGATCAAACTCATTACATGTCAGGCTATAAGGCCTTCCCGGTTTTGGCCATATACATTCAATGAATTAAAAATCGATCTTCATACATGCGAGGTCACAGACCTTCCTTCCAGATAATTACAATCTGATCTTCAATCCTACTCTAGAAGTGCTGCCTAAAACTAAGAACATAGAAACAAATATATACAAGAGTCCACCAAGAGAGGTCGACACTCAAATCCATAAGAGAGACCCAGATTTAGGTCCACACAGATCCCAATGAGAGACCCCAAATCAATTAAGCTACAGAAATTAACTATAGAAGTCGGCCCCCAGATCCAAATCCAAAATAAGTATCTCAGGCAAAGGTTGACCGAGCAACAGAGAGACTCAGGAAAAGAACACCCTGAGAAACAAGAAAACAAACCCAAGCATCAGAAGAGAAACTCGAGCCACAGGAAAAAAATGAACAAGCATGCCCAAGCGATAGAACCCAAGCAGTAGAGACAAGCATGCTCGAACGACAAAACCTGAGCAACAGAAACAAGAATGCTTGAGTGACAGAACCCGAGCAACAGAGACAAGCATGCCCAAACGACAGAACCCGAGCAACATAAACAAGAATACCTAAGCGACAAAACCAAAGCAATAGAGACAAGCATGCCCAAGTGATGGAACCCAAGCAACAGAGTATTTTCCAAGCAACCTCCAAAAAAAATCTTTTTGGTTCAGCATGATTGCCAATGACCCAAGATGCTCCTAAATCAAACACTTGGGGTTAATAGAAATGATTCCCCGAATCATGTATCAGGTCCAACCTGAAATGAATCCAACTTAGATTGATAAATCCGAGATGAGTCCTCAATCGGTCTGTTCTTCCACTTTACCAGATATTCCATGTATTCTTTTCCTCTTGTACTTCTGTCCATTCTTTCTTTCAAAATTTGTTCGAATTCTTCTATCTGCTTCTTAGGATAATCACTTGGTAATGTCACTTTTTCATTAGGTTCATTATATTCATACAAGTTTGAAATATTGAATATAGGTGATATATCCATGTCATCAGGTAATTCAACTTCATAAGCATTTCCACTGTCAAATCTTCTCAGTATTTTGCAAGGACCAAATTTCTTCATCTTCAATTTACCATATGTTCCAACAGGAAATCTATCTTTCTTTAAATGAGCCATCACTGCATCGCCAAATTCAAATGTTTTATGTCTTCTTGATCTGTCTGCACTATCTTTATAATTTTTACTACTTTTCTCTAGCTTTTGTTTTACATCTTCATGTAATGTCTTCATGAACTCAGTAAATTCTTCTGCTCTAGAAATTCTTTTCTCTTCTCCAACAATATCTCTCAAATATGATATACCTCTCAGTTGTGTGCCATGAACAATCTCAAAAGGTGTCTTTCCAATACTTATATTCACTAAACTGTTGTATGCAAACTCTACTTGTGCCAACATCAAATCCCAATTACTTGGTGTGTTTCCAACTAAGCATCTCAACAAGTTACCCAAACTTCGGTTTACAACCTCTATTTGTTCATGGGATTAGTCTGTGGATGAAATAAAGAACTAAACTTCAACTCAGTATCCAACTTCTTCCAGAGTGTTCTCCAAAAATAGCTTACAAATTTACTTTCTCGGTCAGAGATGATACTCCTCAGTAATCTGTGCAATCTTAAAATCTCCTTAAAGAAAATATTTTCTATATGTACCGCATCTGATGTTTTCTTACATGGTATATAATTTTTCATCTTAGAAAATCTATCCATAACAACAAATATGGAATCATAACCTCTTGCTGTCCTATCTAAGCCAAGAACAAAATCTATGTTGATATCACTCCAAGGTTTCTCAGGAATAGTAATTGGTGTATACAAACCAGTATTCTGACTCACTCCTTTTGTAAAGTGACAAACTCCATAGCTTTTCACAAATTTATGAATATCCTTATACAACTAAGGCCAAAAATACATTTCCTTAAGAAAACTCAATGTCTTATTAATGCCAAAATGTCCAGCCAATCCACTATTATGTTTCTCCTTAAACAAATTATTTCTCATTGATCCTCTCAGTATGCACAATTGAATACCTTTGAACAACATATCTTCCTAAATGAAATAGTCTTCATACTTACTTGATTGATTTGAATTTGGTGCTCTGCACAATTTCTAGTGCTCAGAAAAATCAGGATCACTTTCATACAAATTCTTTATGTCATCAAAACCAAGAACGTCAATTCTCATTTCAGTCAACAAAGATCTTCTACTTAATGCATCAGCAACTCTGTTAGAAACTCCACTCTTATGTTTTATCACAAATGTGAAACTATGCAAATACTGTACCCATTTCATGTCACTGATTTAACTTATTCTGACTACCCAAATACTGTAAAGCCTTATGATCAGTATTCAAAACAAATACATTTGGCATCAAATAATGTATCCATTTCTTCATATCTTGAACAATAGCATAGAATTATTAATCATAGAAAAAATATTTCCTCTTAGCATCATTCAACTTTTTTCTAAAGAAAGCAACAAGTTTACCTTCTTGAGTCAACACAGCTCTAATTGCACTTCCACTTGTATCACATTCAACTTGAAATACCTTATTGAAATCAAGTAATGCTAACACAGGTAATTTTCAACAACCTTCAGCTTCAAATCTCCAAAACTCTTATCCGCTCCACGTGTCCATTTGAATTCTCTTTTGTCTCCTCTATTTGTCTCATTCATAACATTACAAATAGAACTAAAATTTTTTATAAACTTTCTGTAAAAACTTGCCAATCCATGAAATAATCTTACCTCACTGACATTTTTAGGTGTAGGCCAACTAAGTATAGCTTTAACCTTCTCTAGATCCATCTTCAAACCATCATCTGAAATTACAAAACCCAAATACATAAGCTCTTCTTTCATGAAGGAACACTTCTTCAAATTTATCAGCAACTTTTCATCTTTCAATCTCTACAACACTTGCCTTATATGCATCAAATGCTCTTCTCTAGTCTTACTGAATATCAAAATATCATCCAAATATACAATCACACATTTTTTTAAGAATTTCTTCAAAACTTCATTCATCAATCTCATAAATATACTTGGTGCATTAGTTAAACCAAAAGGCATAACCAACCACTCATACAAAGCTTCCTTTTTCTTGAAAGCAGTCTTCCATTCGTCACCTTCTCTGATTTTGACCTGATGATATCCACTCTTCAAATCAATTTTGGTAAAATATTTTGCTCCACTCAAACAATCCATTATATCATACATTCTCAGTATAGGAAACCTATACTTTACTCTGATCTTATTGATTTCTCTAGAATTAGTGCACATTCTCCATTCTCCATTCTTCTTAGGTGCCAACATAGCAGGTACTACACATGGACTCAAACTCTTTCAGATCAAACCTTTGTTCAAAAATTCATGAACTTGTTGGTTAAGCACTTCATTCTCGGTTGGTGTTAACCTATGTGGTGCTTTGTTTGGTAAACTAGCTCCAAGAATCAGATCCATACAATGACTGATATCTCTCATTGGTGGAAAACCATCACGTACGTTATCTAAAATGATCCCCTTGTACTCAGTGAGTAAATTTTCAACTTCTGTAGGAATTTTATCTTTTGTATTCTTACACGGGTTGTTAGGAGTCAAAGCATAATAGATATCATTTCTTTTCAAATCCTTAAAAAAATTTCTACCTTCCATCAAACAAACTTTCACAGATGTACATATCTCACCAAGAGATTCTTCAAATAAAGGTATTAAAACGTGTTTCTTTCCATAAACCCAAATAGAATATCTATTCAATCTTCCATCATGTATAGCATGTCTATCATATTTCCAAGGTCTACCTAACAAAATATGACAACAATCCATAGACATAAAATGACACAACACCTTATCATAATACTTTCCAACTTTTAGATTTGCAAAATATTGTTCACTCATGATTACTGTATGTTCATCCTTGATCCATGAGATGTTATAGGGCTTCGGATGCTTCATCCTCCCCAATTGTAGCTTTGTAACCATTTCCTTAGATGCCAGATTCTTTGAGCTTCCACTATCAATAATCACTTCCAAACTTTGTCTGCAGTTGTACATCTGGTCTTGAACAAACTTTTTCTGACAGGATCTTGCTTAGCCTTCTCAATCCATAGTATCCTTTGGATCATGATATTTCCTTCCTTCTCAGCTTCATTTGATGACTCCTCTTGCACCAATGCATTTTTTCTAGTACTTATTTTCTTGCTTGAATGTGTACACTGAAAGGATTTACGTCCTTCCTCTCCACAATTGTAACAAGTTACTTGGAACCCTTTTCTGCTATAACCACCTCTAGAATAATTGCCTCTTCCTTGGTATGAACTTCCACCTTTCCATTTAGTCATTCCTTTATCTTGAGATGTGTCTGAATTCAACTTGTCTGGTTCAGATCTACAATTCCCACCATGAGATCTAGCTCTTCCTCTATGGAATCTACCACCTCTACCTCTTTGTCTTTGTTCATATCTTTAGTTTAACTTTTCCTCAGCTTTTAGGGTAAATTGATATGTCTCCTCAATGCTTTCCATCTTGACCAAATTGATCTCATCTTGTATATAAATCCTCAATCTATTTAGGTATCTTTCTACTCTTTCCACTTCATCTTCAACATGTCCAACATGATGTCCAATCTATAGAATTCCTCAGTATAGTCTTTAACAGATCTGTCTTTCTACTTCAAACTTTGCATTCGCCCGATTAGGTTAATCTGATAATCATAAGGTAGAAACTTTCCTTTCAATTTGTTTACCATCTTATCCCATACCTTGATTTTTTCTTTACCTTTCTTCTTTCAATCTAATTGCAGATGTTCCCACCATAAGGATGCGTGTCCTTTCAACTTTGTGCTTGCAATATTCACCTTCTTATCCTCTGATACATTAACATATTCAAAATAATTTTCCATCTCAGTTATCCAGTCAATCAACTCATCAGAATCCAATTTTCCACTGTACTCAAGAAGATTAAACCGAGGTGTGGACTTTAAACTTGTCAAAGCTCACATGAATTTCTCTTCTTCCTGAGTCATAATAGGTGCAGGTACAACTTCACCTTGAACCTTTTCCAATTCATCATCACTAACATCCTCAAGATGTCTTCCTCTGCGCTAAGCTGTCTCAACAACTTCCAATCTAGCAGCCATCTATCTAAGCATATTAGCTAGACCTGGATCTGCATTTCCTCTCCCACGAAGCATATTGAATCCCTCTGCAATTGTATGTCAGATCGCAATATTCTATCCCACAACAATACCAACTAAGGTTAGCGTTTACAAGAAGGAACTTAGATCTCATGAATGCTTTGATACCACCTGACACAAGGAAGGGTTGATGATGGGGCCAAAGGCTCTCCCAACTACCAAAAACCTTGCAGAACCAATGTGGAGGCCAACACAAAATAGTGAGAGAAGAAATAACAAAGATCCTTATCATTTAACTGATCAAACTCATTACATGCTAGGCTATAAGGCCTTCCCAGTTTCATCCATATACATTCAATGAATTACAAATTGATCTTCATACATGCAAGGTCACAGACCTGCCTTCCAGATAATTACAATATGATCTTCAATCCTATTCTAGAATGGCTTCCTAAAACTAAGAAGATAGAAACAAATATATACAAGAGTCCACCAAGAGAGGTTAACACTCAAATCCATAAGAGAGACCCATATTTAGGTCCAAATAGATCCCAATGAGAGACTCCAAATCAATTAAGCCACAAAAATTAACTAAAGAAGTCAGTCACCGGATCCAACTCCAAAATAATTATCTCGGGCAATGGTTGACCGAGCAATAGAGAGACTCAGGAAAACAACACCCCGAGCAATAGGGAAACAAACCCGAGCGTCAGAATAGAAACTCGAGCCACAAGAAAAAATGAACAAGCATGTCTGAGTGACAGAACCCAAGCTACACAGACAAGCATGCCCAAGTGACAGAACTCGAGTAGCAAAGACACGCATGCCCAAGTGACAAAAGAAGAGCAACAGAGTATTTCCCAAGTAGCCTCCAAACAAACTAAAGAACAAAACACACATCTTTTTGGTTGAGAAGGATTGCCAATGACCCAAGATGCTCCTGCATCAACTTTTGGAGATTTTAGGTTGGATTTCTGACCTAGTTCTTGTCGGTTTAGGTTTTCATGGTAGTTGGAATTTTGACTACAGTCAGACGAACTTTTCTTACCATAGTGTTGTTAGATGTACAACATCCTCGTCAGTTTATGTTTACATTATTGTCAGAATTCCAATGATAATTAGATGAAATATTGTGACGAGGATGTTGTCAGATGGATATATAGAATCCTCATCAGTTTATATTTGCAATGTAGTCAGAATTCCGATGATATCCATATATATTTTAAATTGATTGTGTTGATCAAGAATTCCTAGGCCGGGATAATGAAGGAGTTAATTAAATCCATATTTCACAAAATGTATCTCTTAGCTCTACCACATCTAGAATGTGATGCATTCTTCCAATATTTTGACACCTTAGTTGAATCGTAGACCAGTCTAATGAGAAGGGTAAGACAAAAGAAAATAAATGAGAACTTTCTAAACCACATTCACTCGTGAAAAAAGAAAGAATTACAAAGATAATAGAAAAGTGCTATCAGTTGGCACTAAAGGTGGAGGATAAGATTAGGAGAAAGAAAGATCAGAATAATATTGGCATAGGAAAGAATGAATTCAATAGTGGAAGGGTTTTATTATTATTTTAGGTAGGAATTATACCTAATTTTTTATTGTCTCCATAATATGGCTCCCATTGTTTAGTGTGAGACTTTGAAAATCTCTGACAATGAAGCAAAGTAGTTCTTCCCTGTTAGAGTTGCAGGGTAACACTTCTAAATAATTTTATTAAAAAAAAATTAAAAATACAAAGTTAAATGACTAAGGTTGTAAGTAATCGGTCACAAACAAAAAAATATGCACCAATATTTCTTTGATGGATATGCACACCCTGTTGCAAAGCTTCTATTTAATCACTGGTAGGGAGGATGCTAGAAAATATTATGGAATATTCCTTTATACCTTCCAATTTCATTTTCTTGGTGGTATCTCTAAATATTTTCCACAATATCCATCAAAGCATAAAGGATATAGATTTTTTGTCAAATACTACAGTTGCAACTACCCTACTAGGCATTTATCCAAATTGTGGAAGGAGATACAACACAATAGTAGGGATTTGTAGTGAGGAAGTGCTCTGGATTATTATTTGTATCAATGATGATTTTCCCCAATGCATTATATACATGTACACCCTGACTTTCTTCACTCACAAGATGCTCTAAAAATTGTGTCAACAATTGAAGCCGGTTCCTTAAAGAAACAAAAACAAAACAAGAACTGTAAGCTTAATAGAAACCTAATGGAAATTGAAAAAAAATATTTGGAAATTTTATAGTTTACCTTTTCTCGCATTCTTCAACAAGTGGTTCAATAGTGAGGAGAGAACAAACAGATAGAATAAGACCTTTGATGAAATCCCAAGGATAATCATCATCAAGAAGTTGACCAACAACTAAAGGAGCATTGCTTGGATTTACCTAATCAAGAAATGGAAAAGAGAAAATAATTTGGTCCTTTAAATACATGTGTAATCCACACAATAAAAATAATGAAGGATCATATTTTAACCAATATCTGTTATATTAACCCTTTTCCAATAAATAAGAATGTCCTTTAATATATAAATTCTCCACTGCTAAAATGAGATGGTACTAACTATAAATTTCATCTGGCATGCATGAAACATTCCAGTACACAAGGAAGTCTATCAAAATTGTTAGCTCCAAATAAAAATAAGTGTTTGATATAAGGACCTACCTTTTAGACATAACCTTTGATGTATCACAACATATTGTTTGAATATAAGTAGTGGGTAATATCTGGAACAAATCCAAACCGATCACAAACATTTATCAGTGGACGAGCATCTGGAAGTCTTGCTTCCATAAGAAAGTTCTTTGTATTTTCAACATCATATAAGTTTGACTCCTTGGTTACATGTTCCACCTCCTTGATTTGTCAAGTTTTGGCTACTGCTTCAATGTATTTGAAGTGAATTTCAGGATCCTCACTGCCAATGACATGCAAAATATAGTTTCCATATAAAGTATCAATCTAAAGTCAAATCACATGGATTTAAAGTAAAAAAATGATACAAGTGACAATCCAAATTCAAATCACCTCGAGCTCAAATATGCACCCAAGAAGAAAGAAATCCCTTCATAAGACTTGAACTGTTCAAACAACTTAGCCAATTGTTCAGAATATTATTTTGCAGCCTGTGTGACATGAAATAAGTTACCAAAAACAAAGAAAGCATTTTTTATCATCATCTGCATCCATTATTTATTTTCAATACATAAAAGGCACAAGATTTTTACCTGGACAGTGATTTGGAGATTTCCCCTCAAGTTAACGAGAAAGAGATCTTTCATGCACTCCAATGCTCACTCTCTAGAAAGGGTCTCAAAGAACTCAACAAGGGCCTAAGAAATACTAGAATCAGGAAGGGAATTGGTAATTTCTATTCAATTTCAAGAGCATATCATGTATCATAGATCTATGGCTCAATAACATGGGTGTTGACAATGACACATTTGATATCAGGCAACTCTGTATAGTGTTGTAACCAAAATTTACAATATTAGTGATGCACAAAATATTTCCTAAGAAACCATTTGACATAAGAAAAAATGGAGCGAATCTAAAAATATTTCCATAAGGATTAACATAGATAATATTTCATACATGATATTAGATCTAAGTTAAAGATTAAGTGCACCCCAATGAATCACCTACATGAAGTGCATGTATATATAAAATAGCTTTCTCACACAATTGTGCTATATGAGGATGATCATAGTGACTGGAAATTCCAATTTCCAAGATAGAATCCATGTTTGACAATGATGATAGTAGTTAACAAGACCACAAGTATTGCATGGAAACAAAACAAAGAAAAATATGAAGTTGCTGCTATTAAAGAAGCACATATGGTGAAAAGCTAAAAATAGTGAGCAAGAAGTTTTCACATCATGTCAAAAGCTTCCATGAAGGTAGTTAACAATGAATGCTAAGAATAGTGACATCATAATAAAACACAACCAATATTAAGATCAACGAGGATTTGGAAGCATCAAAGGTAGTGTATGGATCTGCTCATGGTAGTGAGCATGATAAAGAACAACTATTAGCCCTGAAATTCATTAGACTAATCACAACTTTCCAAGAAGGAATAAATATCTATAGCTTCCACATATTCAAGACTCTCAAACTATATTCCCACTAAACATGACTTATTCTGCAACACAACAATTAGACAAAGCTTTGAGACTTATTTTTGGTTACTTGGCTTCACTATGACTCCTTGGTCTACACCCATTCATGAACACTTTAACTCTTGAATGTGATCCCTCTATGACATAGCATCAAAGAATGGACTAGCAACTTTATTTTATGGGTCTTATTAGGATTCCATTGACTGTCCTCCTTTGAGGGCTTGGTACACCATCTTTAAAAGTATTCTTGTTCCAACACTACCTTGGCAACACACAACATATTCTTCATATGATATTGAACATACCTCATAAGTTCAATTCAAAGGAAAAGTCAAAAGGATTCATAGTCTGATCTGAAGTTGTCTACACATAGCTCATTGATTTTAAGGACAATAACCTTCAATGCATCATTGGCTTCAATACCTTAGTTTGTCTAAGGATCACCAAACATCCTAACACCATCTTCAAATTATTCTACCCTTGTAGAATAGCAAATTAAACCACAAAGAACAAAAACTATGACTTCTTTGCTTTTATTAGTCTGCTTATAAAGGGGTACAGTCGATTCAAAGCATAAAAACAAAATAAACTTCCTTTGTTCCTAAAAGCACATAGTTGAAAATGGATCTCCTTATGTATAGAAAAGATGTTCACAACTCCTCAAACAGAGATGGTTAGCATATTCAACAGAAATTTCAAAACCCTACTATTTTTACTTCCCTTCCAGTCTGATACAACGCTATAATAGTGCTAAGTACCAAAGTAACCAATGTAGACCCTAACACTAAATCCCAAAACCTTGGAAATATAAAGAAAATGTGGTAGTTATAGAGGTGGCAATGGATCAAGCGAACCTTCTATTGGAATTTGTATCCTTTTGATTACATGCCAACTAAAAGCACATTACAAATAGTTTCACTTTAGAATATGAAGTCCTAAAAATCATTTATTACAAAAACCATAAAAAAATTGATAGCAACTGCATTGGTAGACATGTATGCAAAATGTGGAAGCATAGACAAGGCATGTGAACTCTTTAACAAAATACATTTGAGAAATGTGGTATCATGGAATTCCATGATTGTAGGATAGGTACAAAATGTATTTTTTGAAAAGGATCTAGAAAATTTCAAGCAAGTGCAAATGGCATTTATAAACCTAAATTCCACAACCTTTTCCAGCATCCTCCCTACCTGTGCAAAAATGGGAGCTTTGGAACATGGTATGGAGATCCACCAAAGCATAATTGAATGGGGATTTATGTCAGATATAATAGCTGGAAATACTCTAGTAGACATGCATGCAAAATGTAAAAGCATAAATAAGGCACATAAACTATTTGACACAAAGTAGAAAGAGATGCCATCTAATGGTTGTAGACAAAATAATCAGGGGCATCGAGATTTGGTTTGTGGATGACTTGACTGCCCGCTTCCTAAAAGAGTTGTCATCTCATGAGATGTAATGATTGCATGATTTACACAACACAGATTTATTGAAATAGCTCTAGAAAATTTCAATTAAATGTAATTGGTAGGCATAAAGCCAAATTGCACAACTTTTGCTAGCATCGTCCCTTCCTGAGCCAAAATGGGAGCAGCTTTTAAATCTTATTGGAATCATTCAAGAGAGAGCATTATGAGACATATCAATTTACATGATACTAGGAAGACTTAATAAATTAGGATGTATTATTGAAGATTTTTATGGTTGTGGGATAGGGGAGCATGTTTGAAGAGAGAAAGAGAAAGCCTTAGTGCTATTTTTTCTATGTTCAGTCATAAAATAAGCGCAGTCTTGATGAAAAATTGAAATATGTGATAAATCCAAGTACCTGAGGGTGCCCAAAGTGAGTTAATTTGGTGGTTTAGGAATGATTTCAAATTTTTGTATCTATTGGTTGAATTTTGGAAGCTTAAACAATAAATTAATGCAAAACTACCAAATGTTATTGATTTGAAAACTATACACATTCATTAAGATGGAGATGAAAATATTCAATTTACTAATGAGAGGAAAGGAGAAAGCTTTAACTATAGTAAGGATCAATCTTCCTCTGAAATCCCTATTCCACATTGACATATAGAAATAAACCTATGAGAATAATCAATTAAGAAAAAACTAATCAGAGAAACCGCTCTTTATATTAGAAAATAGCTAGAAAAATTGATTTTCATATTGCATTCAAAGTCAAACATGGAATGTCTGTAGACACAGTAAATTTTTCCTACATGTGCATTCCTGATAAAGAACATGTACATAAAAAGTTAAATGAAAACTCTATGATTACTTAATGAGTACTGTATAGTCAATGATGCCTCCTAAACAAAGATCAAGGCTACCAAAATATATACCTCGATGAATCAGATTTTCCCTCAGAATCATCAACTAAAGCCAATAAATAGGATACAATCTGTAGAGTAGCATGAAATTAATTTTAATTAAGAGAGAAATAAAAAAAAATCTGAGAGAAATTTTGGCATTCAAAGTGGTTCATAAGCACTTTTGGGTTGCCAACAAACTCAAGCACACTATGCAAAATTACGACCTCTAGAATGGCCAAGCGTTGATTGGAGGTTTGTTTACTACACATCAATTACTGCATAACCATGGATTTTTAGTTGTGTTTAATGGAGCCAACAGGGCAGTAGAATTGAAAAATGCACAGATTATGAGAAATGCACTCCAAGAGAATGGCCATGTCCTTGGCTCATTGCTAGAAGGGAAAACAATGGCTAAAGTACTTGCACTGACATACCTATTGGGGTTACCAAACTCCCCAGTGATGCCAAGGCACATTATATCCTGTCGACCTCATGTTTGGTAGGAAGAAAACCCGAGAAACAATTTTTGGGCTTCAGGATAGAGACGGGGAATAATTTACTCGTCACAGTGACAAGATACATGGGCATTGCAGAAATCTCCCACTGCACAAGATGCCCACCGACTGGAATGGGATTCGATTGTAGCACCCAACTTGGGTAGAGAAGAAAAAACCCTCGAAGCACAAGGGAGAGGACGAGAAGCCACCTCCTCTGCATTAGTACCAACTGGGTGGTCTACGGGATGGGTACCACAGTTTGTGACATCATCTGAGCAAAAAGAAGAGGCTCAATGCGGTTGGGAGATGGCTAAAATAGAGGATGCGCAAATGTTTGGTCTACGGATTGGTCACACCACTTGCACCAGTCTAGAGATGATGTTGCAATGGAAGAATAAATCAAGTATAGGATGGTAGTACCTTGCGTGTGTTAATTTTTGTAGATGTGTATATTCGATGTTATAGTTGGCAACCCGAGTGTGTTCAATTTTGTAGTATGTTATATTTGATGCCATAATGGGTCTGAATTGACAAAAAATTTGGAAGGTGCATGCTGTAAACACTGCTCGACGTAGTTAGGTGGTGATTTTGTCTTCGAATGTAATTATTTGAATTTTTTTATTGTCATCATCTTTATGATATATTGTAATTGAGCAAGAAAACTGGGTTTTCTTACTGGTTCTTTCCCAGATGAGCTCTTGAACTAGCTTATATTATTAAATATATTCAATGGCTAGCCCACTTTTGCCTTAAAAAAAAAATCTGACTCTTACATGGCTTTCAAATATAAAAGTAAAAATAAATTTGTTTTTAAAATGTAATGTCATTTAGTCACTCATATGTATTTTGAGTCCTTTTGGATCAATGTGTAAGGCTATGAAAGCCAAAGATGTCTTCAATGTCATAGTTAAGACCCTTAATTGTCTATATGGCCAAAAATTGTAAAATGACCCATGAAAGGGTAATGGTGATGTAAAAGGTCATAAATAATTTTTTCTACTGTATTTGGAAGGTCCATGCTAAGTTTGAAGTCAACAAGTGTCAAAATGTGCAATATTGTCAAAAGTTACAAAATGCAACTTTGAAAAAGTTGTACAAAACATTGTAATAGGAATTTGAGAGTCCAAAGGTGGTTGAGTATAGTTTTTTAACTATCTAAAAATATTATAAATGATATTGTAAAGGCCGAGCATGGAGGGGGGAGAAAGTTGGAGGGAAATGTAAAGTTGAGTTTCAATATCTCTGAGTGTCCTACTATAGTAGGGAGACATTCAATGAATTTGGAAGAAGGATGTAATCATATTTTGCTCCTAATGAATGTGAATGGAAAAAATATGGTGACAAAGTTGTCACAATAAATATTGTAATACATTTTGGTCAAAGACAATGAAGAACTTAGAAGACTTGTATAAATGTAAGTGACTATGTTAACATTAAAAATTGTTTCCCTCACTATTCATGGTGTTTTTATGATAAGTAACTATTTATTTCATGATTAATTGTGATTGTATTCTAAGGAGAGGAGAGTTAAGAATCTAATGAATCTACTTTGATGGTTGTTCGTGGATTATTATGAAAGATTTGAAGGTTTTTGCAAAAATGGGTTAAAACCCTCCTTTCTTGAGTATTTGACAAGGGTCTAACAATATCTCACAATTTGACAATTGGAAAAATACAAATCATAGTTTTTTAAAAATTAGATTCAATGATTTTTATAATTTAATTGATTTTGCATTGAAAGTACTTGCCTCTGAGAAGGAAAGTGATGCCCTAGCAAACTGTATCATTGAATTTTATGTATTGTGATAGTGCAGTTTATTGTTTTGAATCAAATTAATGTTTGTATGGTCTGGAAATGATATCTAATGACCCAAATAAGGTTAGGGCCACATGCATGGAAGGAGGTAATATCAAATTCAAATTTTTGATTGCAAGGATGCCTAGATACACAGTTAACTATCAATGGAGGACAATCTAGTATATAATCAGTTCACTATTTGTTTGTTAGGATGGACGAAAAAAACCTTAATTAGATGTTGACATTTTGTAGGGGAAATGACAGTGAAAGGTTCCTCTAATGTTTTGATTAGGGTTATATGCTACAAAGGTTAATGACAGTCATGAATAGGACAAACATAGTCCTAAGTTTATGTGACAGTGAATAAGTAATTGTTGTTATTTTCCAATATGGGTTATATATGTTCAATGGTAGTGATTGGAGGTTATTTGGAATGGCTTGGCATTGATTTATTGGACTTTGATCATTTTTCATGTTGTTATTACCAATGTTTGAAAGTGGACAGTGGGTTTCCTCTACATGGACAAAAATTAATAGAAATTGAGGACTTATGGTGAGACGTTGATCCATGGTTGATTCTTTTAATGTGAAGGGTATATATAAAATGATATTGATTTTCATATCTCATTTAAATATTGGATTTATATGTTCCTTGGAAGCAATACATTGAATGTTGTGATGTCATTAGTTAACTGATTGGATGCTTATGTAACTTTGGGTTGATTAGATCCTACATGGTTTTAAAAATCCTAATGTGATTTGGTGAAGCCATTATGTTGATAAGGGAGGTTGTTAATTGTTTATGCCTCTAAATATGTTGAGTATGATAGTACAAGAGATTTGATGGCCTAATCCTCGTGGTTGATTATGATATTAAGGTTTGGTTCCATGATGCCATCACGCACAAACACATCATACACATACACCAAACCCTTATTGCATTATGCCAGTAAATATGGCAAGAGAAAACATGTAACTATTAGAGAGACCATAGATCAATCAATAAAATCACACTAAAGAAACATAAAATTGAAACTAGATGTTGAGTTTTCAAATCAAGGCACTATAGTCCATGATTCCATGATATTAATCAGAAGAAAAACTAAAATTATATTTTAATCAAAACAAAGCCATTGCAAAGCAACAAAATACCTTAAGCAATGTAACTTCATAATTAATATCTCCAATTCGTGAAACACCAAGGCCCCTGACATAAGCATTTGAAGACATCTCAGCTAGACAATAGCCGCAATGTTTAACAAATAGTATACCATTGAGAAGAAAAACATGAGACTTACTTCCATCATATTCTATTTTTCATCTTTTTCTCAATAAGTCAAATTCCCTCAAGAACATTTGTGATGTCATATATTCTTCTTTTTTGCACCTGAAAATAGAAACAATGAACACAACATTCACCATCATGGTTTTGATATCAAAAATTGGGTGTCTAAAGCACTAGATAATCTAAGAATAAAAATTATCATAAACAGTAGATATTGCTAACATAGATATTTTTTATTCATTGTCAAAATCCTTACATCCAAAGTATCTACAACTTTGTTGAGATCGAGCACACCATCATCTGCCTTCTTGTTCAAACTAATGAATTTCTTTGCCAATAATCCTAGTTCTATACAATAATTATTGTTCTCTCAAAATCAAATAACTAAATGAAATATTGCAAGAAGTGAGATTTAAAATTTAGAGTATTATCAATGTTTGACCTAGGTGTCTGAGGACCAATCTTCATACTCTTAGCAAGCTTTGATTGGCTATATCGTTTGTCGCTGTCCCTGAAACAAGTTTGAGCTTCTCTTTGTTTCGAGAATAGTTTAATATTCTCTACTTAACAGGTCCAACCACGTGAAGGTAGAAACTCATTTGGCCCCTCCCCCCTAACATAACTCTTAATTCCCCATTAACATCTAACATTCATTCATTCTTTCATCCATTAATAAAATATAACATTCATTCATTCGTCCATTAATAAAATATAACATTCATAAATTTATTCATCAATTAATAAAATATAAAATTTAGTTATTATCAAATAAGGTAGATTACATTCATTTTTTTGTTTTTTTTGGAGAAAATACTAAGTGGAACATCGAATTCTTCATCATTTCCCCCTCTTTTGCTACTGATCTTAGTGTATGCCTCATCCTATAGTCATGACAAGGACGTTGATGCGAAAGGGGTTCCTATGCAATAACAAAGATATGGGTTAAATTCAATATTTTTTTAGTATTGTTACACATATTTCATTAATTAAAATAACATAACAAGTATTTTCTTTACCTAATGGGGCAACATCATCTACCGTATCATGTTGTCTAGCCTCAACCTCAACATGGTGAACACCCTCTAAATCCTCTGGAGTTGAAATACGAAGTTTAATTAGATTAATCAATCCACCAATTTCAATTAAATTCATTTACAAGAATAATAGTGGTCCTCTTTACCTAATGGGGGCACATCATATTCCTGATGTTGCCTACTTAGATCATGCTCCACTTGGTCACCACGGTCTACATGCTCTAAAATATAAATAAAAAAGGTTACATCAATTTCAATTTAAGATGTTTAATTGTATTAATATTTACTTAAAAAAATAGAATAACAAATGAATACCTTCACCACTCGAATACACAACAGGACCTTCTTCATTTGCAGGTTCTGTTCCAGGATTACCAGGCTGCATTGCAATGTCTTGTGCATTGTTATCATTGCTTGCTTATTTAAAACAAAATATATTCATTTTATCTTGGAAATTAACATCAAATGAATAGATTATTTCTCAAGTATTCAATTTGAAATAATTTTCATTTGGCCTATTTACATGTGTGACTGATGCACTAGAATCTCATGTTTTTCTACTCGACTCTCATAGGCATTCAACCATTGGGTAAAAGCACAATAAGTTGTCACCCTTTTACAAAGGAAAAGGTTAACAACACCAAAAATATAAAACTTCAAGGGCATAAAAGTCACACTTCTATTGAGAATTTGGAGATGATGTAAACTCATGAAATGTGTGAAATAGGATGAATTTTATGCTTATAATTTTTAAAAAAAATTTGAACAAAAATTAATATGTTTTCTAAAAAATATAGGTCTATTTTTTGTTCCTGAAAAATACTGCAAATCAGGGGGTTTACTTCCTGCTAAATCATTATAAGTAAAACATTATTTTTTCCTCCATTTTTAGAATATATTTTAGATGACATGTATAGCTAGTGCAAAAAAAAAGAAAGAAGTTTTTTCGATCTATAGTTTTCCCGTTATAAATATTCAAAGTCGATCTTACCTAAATTCAACAATTTTTGTCTCCCTCCACTTTTGCCCTATCAAAACTATACCAAAACCTGAATAAATTACATATTTTTGAAGAGGAATCTCTTCTCTAGTGTTGTATATGATTTTTTATTTTTTTTCAATTGATTTATCATTTTTTTATATTTTCCGAATCAATGACTTTTCAAAACTTAATATACATACGTGTAGTTTTTTGTAAATTTGTTCAACGTTTTATAATTGAAACAATATAAAATTTATACATCTAGAATCATAGTTTCGAGATCTAGAAAATGGTACTTTTACTTTTTTTTCATTTTATATTTTGAGTAGAGAATAGAAGAGTAGAAGTGGAAATTTCTGGTGTTTTGATATTTTTGGGGTTTTGGCTACCAACATGGCATTCCACCTAGGTAGACTCGACCGAGTCTAACTGGGCTGAGTCAGACTCGGCCGAGTCTGACTGAACCTTGCATTGGATCGCGCAGGATTCTATTGGGCCACATAGGTGCCATTTGGTACCGCATGTCGCCTATGTGGACTCATCCATGTTAGACTCGACCGAGTCTGACTGGGCTGAGTCAATCGAGTTAGCTTAAAAGGTAACACTCGATTGTGATTTTACCCCATGAACACATAGCCATGATGGAAGGCAATTCTTTTGTCATCTTTTGTGGGCTTCACATTGAATGCAGAGCTCTTCATTTTTGCTTAATATCGTGAATTTTTCTTGTATTGTTAGATTAAACAAAATTGTTTGCAATTTATAAATGTTTCAATTCAATATTTGATTTATTGTTACGTACAAGTCATGCTAAAAGTTTTAGATAACTACGAGAGCCGAGTTTGTGTTAGCCATTCTTTTCTAGTCTGGCCTTAGTTACCTTTGATGTGTCCATCGGTCTATGAAAATTTTGAAATATCTTAGATTATATAAATACAAAGATCGGTAATTAGTACATGATTAATTTCTTAATAGTATCACATACCTTCATATGGCACCTGGTGGCGTATTTCCTTTTTTCCTGTCAATTTTCTCCCTCGCATCCAAAATAAAGTCCCTCAATTCCTGCTCTAGAATCATGGGGGATGCTAAATTACTTTCGGTTATTCTCTAAATGTGTTTTGTACTGGTCCCTCAGATACATGATATATTGGCTAGCTTTCTCAAGGGAATTTTCTTTTTTAAAAACTTTATCTCCAAAGAGCTCAACCAAATGCTTTATGAGCTCATCTTTTAGCTTTTTTTCTTGGTCATTCCACCTTTTAAGAAAAAACAAACTTGTTAGATTTTGAAATGAACTAAAGCTACGTTTCATATACTTCAAGAAACGAATGAAAGGAAAACTAATCTAGAAATGATATGAAATAAAAATAGTTGAATAGGGTTAGTTCATATATGATGTTCCACCTTTTACGTAAGGTCGGCCAAAATATCTACAATGTAAGCTCATTCATATTTTTATAAAAATTTTATTTCGTGCAATAAAATCATGGAATCATTAGTCTAAAAATGAGTAATCAATAACTAAATTACAATTAGAATATATATATATATATATATATATATATATATATATATATATATATATATTTATATTTTAAAGTACCTGTAACCTTCCATATTTTTAAAGGAAGCATTTCTTCCTCACTGAACACCAAAGTGACCTTCAATGATCCTGTACTAGTAACATGGGAAGAACCAAGAAATGACAGTATGTTTTCATTAGTAGTAGCATCCCAATTAGACGCATCTCCTGTAGCAACAAATCAATCCACTATGAAATGCCCCCAAGAAAGAACACTTGACAATAAATAAACACATAATAGAAGAGAGAAGAAGAGGGATCTACCAACTCTAGCATGTGCAGGAGTGGATGTCTGCATGCTACGCATTGACGATATTAAAGTAAAAAATACATCAGGGTTTGACCTCGAAGGAGGAGGCATTTGCATTGGAGTATCAACATGACCTGAAGAATAATACATTCAATATACAAAACATTAAATATTTTCCAAAAAAGAGTGGTGAATACAAAAACTTTACTTTAGAATGTTTTTGCTAATGCTAACCCAAAGGAATTTTTTTCCCAAGAGCTTGATTATTTTAAACACATTATTAATTGCATGCATTTATAAAATGGTTAAAAACACATTAATAATTTCATCCTTTGCAACTAAAATTATTTTACCTAAGCTACCTATAATGCCCTGATCAAGGTCAACAGGTTGATGAGGACGCAAAGAATTCTGTAATAATAACAAATACAATTTTTCTTAATTGTTCTGATTAGAAGTCTTCAAGTCTTTAATCCCTTACACTTTTTGTAGGGACAATAACATTTTCCATCACCTTTTATTTTGAAGTTAGACCACAATCTAGCAAGTGTCTCCTTGTTTTGTTCTTCGTTGATATTATCTGACATGGTCTTTCTTCACAGGCAAAAAAATTGGGCTATATATAAAAACTTCGGGGTATGTAAGAAAAACAATATCACAAGTACGTTGGAATTCTTCTGCGAACTAGTTATATAGAACTTGAAATACTAGTTATGAAATGATGTTTCAACATAATATACCAAATTGAAATACTTAAACATAGAAAAATTGTAAAATGAGCCAAGACAACTGAACATTCAACATAGTAACATCTTATTAGAGGCAAATATTGTTCATGTTGGTGAGCCTGTATATGGCATTAATATTTTTGTTGACCAAATAAGGGAGGAAGTAGAAAAGAAGGAATATATGTGCAACATTAAATTCCTTGAAGATCTTTCAAGGTTAATATTTAGGAGAGGGAAAGTAGGCAATATCATCTGATATCTTAAGAAGAAATCATTAGAGGGAAGATTATATGAAGTATATTTTAGATGTACACCAAGGAATCATAGAAGAAGGCTAAGGCATTGTAAAAATAAATTTATGCTGAAATGTTATTAAGACCAAGTTACATGGAATGTAACAAACTTATGAATCATTGGAGGTCATCGAATGTCATAGAGAAAAGAGAGCTACATTGTTGTTTAGAAGAATTCAACGTAGAAGCGATGAAAGGAAAATGTTGAAATAGATGCCATGCAAGGACACTCATCACGACATTTGTAGCCTTAGATTCACAAAAAATAAGAACAAAAATCCAAATATGTCATGGAAAATACGACCACCAAGAAAGAGAACCAATTCAGGATTTTTAAAACTTTCTTAAAAATCCAATTTTATTTATAGAGATACTCTGATAGTTCTAGGAGTGAGATGGATATTTTTTTTGTGAACAATGAAATGAAAAAAGCTGCTGCAATTTTTGATGAAACTACAGAAGTTTTAGGATCGGTTAATGAATAAATAAATTATGACTGGAAAAATCTCCAAAAAGAATAGGGTGGGAATTTGAGAGTTGGCACAACATTATGTTGATCTTTAGAGACCGTAGTTCTATATTCCAGGTATGATAATTAATAGTAAAATGATGATATCACTCACCTTGTTGATGATACAGTATATATTTTTGTCGTGGTCTACCATTTCAATAATTTACAATAATTTTGGAATAGGGTTTTGAACAGGGGACATGACAACTATGGATCTGGTTTGGGTCTGACCAAGATCAGTTGGGTTTCTAAGTGAATCTAGTAACATGGGTCTACTTCAATTGATGAGCCCAATCATGAATTGGAAAGGTTAAAATGATTTGATGTGGGATCTTGTGAATATAATTACCTTTTAATATCTTCATATCAACTTAAAACCATAAACCCCAAGCAATTGTTAATTTTCTTTAGACACTCTTTGGTCTAATATTCCAGCTAAAAGTAACAATGATTCTCTCCTATTCTTAATAGTGAAACCTGATCTCTTTAACATAGCAGTTAACTGGGCTTGTATCCCCCTCAATACAGATTTAATGACACGAGAATCATTAAAAAATGACCATTTAACATAAAAGGGTATCACAACACATTCACACGGTCTAGCACATATGACTGTGACATCTACTCTTTCTTCCTTTACAAGTCTGATCACAATCAACATAAAAAGAACACATCGCTTGCTAAGGTATTCTGAAATATAAGTTGATGTGCTTTCATTAAGTGGATTAACACTACATGCTCATTCTATTTTAAAACCTATCAAAATGCATAAATGTAAAAAATCTAAGTTAACTTTATATTGATGTTTTAAGTAGAGAATTTAAAGTGCTCAAAATCATCTCTATTGCACACAATATCACAATAGATTTGCTTCTACAAAAATCCTTAATCTAATCCTTGTGATGTCTATCTAAAAGTCTATTTGATGATTACTCGCAACTAAATTATAGATGTGTCTATTGTGTAGTAAAAAATGCCACACAATACAAAAGGAATAAGATATAATAATTATATACTCATTGCCACTATAATATACGCTTCATAAAAATGTACCAAAACTTAAATGTGGTTTCTCTACCATCATCTAAAATTAAAATATTTATATTAATGATTGGCACCAAACTTTGAATTAGTTTTTGTCAACACTATTTGAAATCATTATTCTTTAGTTAGAGATCATCTTTATTTGGTTTTCTTTTGGGATATAATTTTAGTCATGATAGTTTTTGTTCATATCATTATTCATCCACCTTTCAAGAAATTAGTTGTTTGTTTCCTATGAAATAGCTTAGCTATCAATTATGCACTCCTTAACATGATTTGATGCATCATTGACTGTAAAATTGGTCCCCTTTTTAGATTTTGTGTCAAACTTGTTGAACAATGTATGCATCAAACATATTGAGGACATACTAGACATTTTCTAGGATTCTTTGCACCTTCTAGTTTGGGACCCATTGTCGTTTGACCAGAATGTATGTTTTTTTATTCACTCCCCTCCCATAGAACCCCCTCAACTCCCTCTCTTTCCTTTACCTACACTTTTTTTCTTCCTTCCTGGTGTGAGTTTTTGACACCATCACCCCATTGCAAATGGGGACCCCCTATTTTTTGTTCACTTAGTTGTAGGGGTAGGCATCATATGTCTTAGTTTAGTGGTAGTATCAAACTCTCCATACCAATATGATGAATTTGAGAAGCTTTAGTAAGACCATACCCACCTGGAAGTCATACCTTGAGGGAAAATAAGTCTTTTTCTAGGAGTGGATGAGGTGAAAAGGGTAAGTTTAGAATTAGGACAGCTTGTTTGGTCGACTAATTTGGGCCAAGTTTTGGAGTGTGATATTGGGCTGCAAATGACTGGATGTGCGTCAACTTGAGGAGTATAGAATGAAGTATGATCAAAATGGGGTTATAATTTGGATTGCAAGAGAATGAACTAAAAATGAAGTAGATGAAAACAGTTCAATTGAATATCTAAAAGGTAGGTAAGTTGAAATTTGAACTTGAAAGATAGAGTTCTTTGAAGATTTTGACCTTAGGCTAAGCCCAAGTGAGGTCATAAATCCGACCACCTTCGGGCTCCATAGCTCAGTCACCCCTTGGACAACCTTTTGGCCTTTCAAACTTTAGCTCTTGAAATTCAAAGCATGACAAAAGTCAATAAGTTAGATCAAGGCATGATACAAGTTAAGAAATAAAAAAATGACCATTTCTAATAAATAATTTTGAAGGAAATAAATTTGTTTACTGAGAAATGACAAGTGAAAGAAGAAAATTTGCTGATGGAAGTTGTCAAAGTAAAGGTTGAAGACAACTATAAACATGAAAAATGGAAGATCTACACTTAGAATTTTGGAAGACAAACTAGGTCAGAGCCCAAGAGAAGGCGAAAATCCAACCTCCTTGGGGCATGAAGCTCAAGCAAGGTCAAAATTTTGACCTTGGTTGGGCTCCATGCCCCACCACCTCCCTAATTTCACCCAACACTTGCACAAAGGCATATAATTAAAGGGTGTTGCTGGCAATTACTTGTGTAACATTTTGAGTGTGATGAGGGAAAATAAAAAATATCAGGTCCAAGATCAAGCAATTAAGGGAAAATTTGATAAGCAAAATCCAAATTCCCGGTTTGATGAAGTGATTAACAACTTGTTGAATCTAAGTTTCATGGATTAAAGATGGTTGAATTTGAAATTTATTGAGGAAAAATTAAAAACAAATTGGAGAATTAAGGAACAAGAAATTAGTTTGCACAAGTCATTTAGGAAAGATCAAGCATAAGAGTTTGCACTTAGAATATTTTGGAGAAGGATTCACTTGGGAAGACCCCAAGAGAGGGAAAAAAATCTGAGCTCCTTCGGGCACTTGAGCCCAAGAGAGGGAGGAAGTCTAACCTCCTTGGGGCTCCATTCCCATGTATTTGCTATCAAACCTCACTACTAATACAAGCAATATGCATGCTAGGTTCATATCAGAACATGAGGGATTGGAATTTGTTTGTCAATATGATTCACATGAGGGGAAATTTTGAGTTCACAGTTTGAAAATTGAGAAAAGTTAAGGATAAATCTAAACGTTCTCATGAAGATGGAATGAAGAAATTGAATTGGAAATCATAATTTTTAAATTAAAATCTAGAAAATTAAGTGGCAAAGGCGTGAAAATTTGAAGGAAATTATAAGATGTTTGATGCAAATTTAAACTTTCATTTGGAAAAGAACCCAAGGGACCATAAATCCAACCTCCTTGTGGCTCTTGAACCCAATAGAGCTAAAAAAATCCACCCTCTCTCAGGCTACATTAATTTTGGCTCTCAAACTCAAAATTAATCGTTGCCTTGTAAAATAGATATATGCAATGCCAATTAGAATGCAATGTCGACCTTGGTAATAAAATCCAATGATTAGCTGTAAACAGTCAAACCATTAATTAATTGTAATTAATTTATTAAATGATTAAATGTGAGGAGGTGCAATTTTAAATTTAATAGGTTTAATCTAAACATGTTGGACTTGCTTGAAGAAGAACATCCCATCTCACATAATCGCCTATAAAAGGAGGCTCGCTATTTCACTTCAAACACAAATTAAAGCATTTCCTTGAGAGCAGATCACATCTTCGAGCACATAATCAAACTCTAAAAGAAAATACTTTGCGGACCTATCAAACATCAACAAGTTTAGTAAAACATCAAGAACACATCTATGTCTTATCATCAAAACTCATAATTTCAATAAGAATCAAGCTGTGGGGTGAAAATCAGACTTTTCTAATAGCGAGTCATTTCCAGATTTGAGTATTAGACTCATATTTTGATCATACACAACTAGGAGGGTACGATGTTATTATGATGATTGGTGGCTAAGATGCACAACTAGATGAGGAATTCAGATGAAAATCAAATAATTTTCAAATTTGTGTCTAAATTCTTCTTATCCTCCAATCATAATCAGATTTCACAAGTTGAAATTCGATAGAGGCTCAAATTTTGGAGTTAGGTTTAGATTGATGTAGTTGAATTTTAACTTAGTTTACGAAGAAAGTGAAATATTCTTTTTCATTTTGAACTCAAAGAGATATATTCGTAGGTCTGATTAGTTATCACTAACCATTCTTGATTTGAAATAAAATGTGAAACTACATATGCATGGCAGGTGCTAATGGTAGTGACAATTTGAGGTCGGAGGCAAGGGGTTAAGTAATCATCACCTCCTAAGGTATGCTGAAATAGAAGTTAATGTGCTACATTGCTTGATTTTAACATGTCATGTGGACTTAAACTTAGGGTTTTGCTTTAAAAATCCAATTGATTTAATACCTAAAATCAGTGCTATTCGCCAGTTACTGAGAAGATTTGCCATTTTCTATTATCCAGGTTTTGTGCTTGTTAGGGTTAGATGTCAATAATGAAGATTTCTTTGTTGCATTTGACTGTTTATGTTAAAAAGAGCAAACACAACAACGTGGTATGGAACTTGGTGTATGAACCACAACTGGGTTTTACCTAAAATTTTTTACTTTCTTTTTCTTCGAGTTATTTTTGTCAAATAGTTTTCTGGATAGAGCCAATCTTTTTTCCCAGTATTGAAAGGAAAATATCATATGTTTGAAGGATGAGCTTAAACAGACTTCATTGCCCACAAATGAGTGAATAGGCAGATGCTTAAACAATGACATTTTGTATAGAAAATTATATCATAATCTTATTTAGAGGTTATACAAACGTTCAAACTCAAACTCAGGTGCAGAAGATAAGAATTGAAATGATATTAATTTCTGAAATAAAAATCAAAATACTGGTATAACATTCGATACCTAGAAAGACAAGGGATGCACCTTTTCTCAGATTCATAATGCTATTAATGTGTCAATGCTTAGCACAACAATATTTTCCACTTATCTCATCGACCAGCTTCTTACATTCTCACGTCTTACATGATAATCTTAAGATGTTTGGTGATAAACTAAGCCCGTTTGGTTGGGGAATTGAAAAATAATGCAAATCATGGTTATCTATACTCTGGTTATGCAAACGCGACCCGACAAGATATATAAACCAATTTAATCATGCAAACCTTGGAGTGCACTGGACCCGACGGCAAAGTTAAAATGGCTTTAATCTCTATGAAAACCACTGAGATGAAAGTCATTCCACCTCTTCAGCAGGAATTTGGACATCCACATTTTTGCACAAATGGGGATTTGCAAATCCATATTCGCATTCAATTTAGAGGTCACCAAACAAGGAATTGCACCCCATAACCGGGTTATGGGCTGCATAACCCGGTTATGGGGTGCAACCAAACGGGCCCTAGACGGACTTCGTTGGCATTAAACCACATTCCTTTCAGATGAAATAAAAACCATCAGAGGTGAATAAATCTCTTGCCATGTTTGAATCCACTACGGTAGAGGGGCATAGGGAGATTCATGTATCAAGTTATTTTCTCACCTGTTCTAATCTCCAAGAATAGTTTGTCCCCTCCTTGGCCTCTTCTTTGGCGCGTAACACTGCTCTCTGGCACGTAACATAATGAGTAGAAATCTAACTTTTTTCTGACTAATACGAGTATAGATTAAAAAAAATAAAAATTTTCTTTCTTTAATACGACCAAGCAAAAGAAATCAGTCAGAAATTGGAATGAAATGTATTACTGCTAATCTCAAAGTTATAGTTCAAGTGGGCTTCCTTTCATCTTAAATATATTATTTCTACTAGCTTTGTTTAAACATTCAATGATTCAATAATCAAATAGTTAATGATATATTTTGCCCCCACTTTAGTGAGCCAATCGTCTCAAGGGATCAGGTGCACTAAATTTGCTTAGAAGATAAATGCGATTAAGTACATAGAGTGCATTTATTACCTTATCAGAATTACTTGTGTCGATAGTCAAACTCAGCCAGGTGGATGCAAATGATTCCCCTAGCATTTGGTATGAAGCCATTTTACTATGATCTAAAAATCAAAATTCGAATCAAAATTCGTTAGTAGCAAAAAATGGAAGAAACTACCCCAGCGAGAAGAATGAATAAGAGACATTAGTTTCAGTCAGAAAGAAAAAATAAGTTGTAGAGGGATAATATGCCCCCTATTTTTCCCCCCGTAGGTGGGGAATTAAAATAAGAAAATGTGAAGCCAAACATACCGCAATTTTTTTTCACATTTTTGGGCCCATTTCAAGCTATATATGGATTGTGTGGGCCCTTGGAAAGGTCATTGTCACTATTCATTGTGGGGATTTTTTTTGAGTTTTTGAGTTTTTCAAGGAAAATACCTTGTAGATGCTATTTTTGGGCTAGCGGGATTGAGGAGCTACATGTCACGGTAGAGTAGGATGGGCCCCGGGATGACGTAGGCTTTGTTTTGCCCTTCTTGGCGCTTTATTTCTTATATTTAAGCTGATAGGCTTACTCCCGGGGAGATGCCCGTCGGGATATTCAGACATTCCGGCAGTCTTACGTCGGGAAAGGTCAAAGCGGTGCCGGGAAGTCGTGAAACGCGGTATCGGCTTACAAACAGTATGCGTGCCTCCAGTCATTGTTTATGATGAGTCTCCCGAGAGGAATAAGATTGAGGAGGTTTGTAATTCTCTTCCCTCTGATTTTATATCACTCGTAGATGTAACATACAAGAATAAGACCATCTATTCCAAAGTTGTGTGGGACATTCCCTGTGCTGAAGAGGAATTTCACACCTGGTTCTCTAACACCCCCTTCAAAATGAAGCTCATTAACTTTTATGACGTTGAAGACGAGGATCAGACCTTTGGAGATGAGCAGCCATTAAAGATTGACAGGCTTGAGAAGGTGAAGAAGGATTGGAATTTCTGGGGGCAATTGACAGAAAATATTAGGTTAAGCTAGATTATGGTGAACAAGAGAACAAGACAAGCAGCAAATCTGTCAAGCTGGAGGCCTTTGTCTCATGAGCAGAGTCATTGGGCTTCTCAGATGGACTTTGCCATATGCTTTGGCTCCATATTACCTTCTCAAAACATATTGCCTTGTGATTCTGTACTGTGCATTGTTGTAATGAAGTGTAGGCTCTCGAATAGTTTGAAGATCACAGAGCTGAGCATGCGGTTGGAAGACACGATGGGAGGCTGGGTTAATGGGAGGGACAGTCTGCTCATTTTGGAAAGAGCTGTGGGTTGCAGAAGGAGCAATGGCCAGATCCCGATTTTTTCATCTTATCAAAAGCACTTGAATGAACATGGCAAATTCAAAGCAGCTAACGTTAGAAATGAAGGAGGTCCGGATATAATCTGCATTTTAAGTGGCATTGTTGCCGCTGCTTCGTTTTGGTTTTTCGTTGTTAGAGCGAGTGGTGTCATACTGGGGCTCTGATCAAGACATTGTTGGTAGATCAGTAATGGGAATATGTGGATAGTTGAATCGAATTTCTTCTAACTTAATTGGAAAATAGTTGTGTAAATTTAATTTCGAAGACAAACGATAATGAAGGAAATTAGAATCTGGAGTTTATGTGAAGTAGTTGTAAGTGTTTGGCTTTGGTAGGTATATTACTGTAATCAGATTTGTTTAAATTTGATTTCAAAGTTAAGTGATACAAAAGGAAATTCGAATATGTAGTTTATGTATAGCATTTGTTATTGGTAATTGTCTTTGAAGATATATTATTGTGATCGGATTTGAATAAAAATAATTTCAAAGTTGAGTGATATTAAAGGAGATTAGAATGTAGAGATTATATAATGTTAAGTTAACTGATACTTAAGCAAATTGGAATATAGAGCTTATTTAAAGTGTTTGTTAGTATTAGTTTTTAGAACCTTTTTTTTTTACATATATTTTTGTTTAAATTTAATTTTGAAGTTAAGTGATACCAAAAAGAAATTAGAATATAGAGTTCATTAAAATAGTAGTAAATATTTGTTACAAGTATTTATATTTAGTAAGTATATTATTGTAATTTGATTTATTTATAGTTGTTGTCTCACTTATCATGAAGAATATGTATCTTGTATCATATTTAGAAAAAAAGTTTCCAA
>MU224205.1:1160367-1172487 GCA_018584345.1 Thuja plicata
TATATATATAATACATTTATATATGTATGTATATTCATAGATTCCATACATGTAACATGTCAATGCTCATTCATCATTAGTTCAAAACTTCAAAGTTCAAACATATAATGATAATAATAAGAAGTTAGAAGGGTGATTCTCATAAAATGATAAATCCATAATTTTAGTATATGATTATATCATATTCATACTTTGTAAAAGTCTCAAAATGTCATTACATGCTGAAAATTTAAAAAAAAATTACAAAGTGGGCCCATTTTTTGACGCCTAGAATCTTGGATTCCCGTGGATCCTTCTGGATTCCTGCGGATCTTCCTGGATTCCTCCCGGATTCCGGCAGGGTTTCGGATTCTGACGGTGAATCCACAAGGAATCCAGATTCCATTCCCGAACCTTGCCGAAATCTGGAAGGAATCCAAATTTGGAAAGAACAAGAACCAAGATCCGGGCCTCGGTAGAGGAATCTGGTAACTTAGATTAATATGCATGCTTGCTGATACAATTGTAGAGTTTGGTAAAAGCCCTGCTTCTGCTGCATTAAATGCTAACTAGTTCGTCTATAGAAACTAGTTGGCCTATACCTTATCAGACATTAGAGTAAACTCATTTGTTCATGTTGAAAAACTCAAAAAGTAAACTAAATCAAACAATCACAATTTATTGCAACGCTTAATTTCAAGTGATGTATGTGGGTTCAATCAAACAGATCCACAACCATTTCCTAGAGGTTTTTGGGTGCAATTCCTTTTCTCAGCATCATAACTAACCATGTATACTAGAACAAAATTTTATTTTTCGCTAAACAATAATGGGATGTTGATAGCTATACAAAAACCGAAAATGAAATCAAATTTGATATTCATATCAATATCAAATTTATTTTCATTTTAGGTTTTTATTAAAAAATACACCAACATATTAAATAGACATTGAGTCATATTTACAATTAATGTTTTATCATTTGAGGTTATCTTCACTTAGTTTTTTTATCTCAACTTCTAATATATGGGTCTTGATTTGCTGCAATAAATGCTCTTGTAGACTCACTTTTGCTTAGTGAAGAGCTCATTAGTTTTGCTTATTGTTGTTCTGAGTGGCTTGATTCCTCCAATGGGTGGGCTGAGAAATCTTGATGGCATTGATTTGATCTCTAATAGGCTTGTGGTTACCATTCCATCAGATCTTCCAATGTCTCTATCACAGATGTTTCTAAGATCGAATCATTTGATAGAGCAGTTGCCTTCAAGCTTGAGAAGACTTCCCTTCTCCACAATTATCATTAGAATTGACGCAATTCTTTGAAGATGTCCAAATCAATCTTAATGAAGAGAGGCCTTTCTAGGTTGTGGGAAGCATGACTATCGATCACAAATTTTTTGGTGCAAGGTCAAATGCAGGCTAGGCTATAGAGCTCAGTGGATAGTGACTATTTGAATATCTTGTTCATGGCATATCCAAAAATTTGAGTTGTCAAAGGACAAGTTGCTAGCTGCTAGAAAAAAAAATTCAACAACTATAAACAAGTCTACTTTTCTTCCACAAGCCTGCTACATATGTATAGCCAACAGACTAGGTAAGGAGCATGGTATATCATTCAAGATAGAAGAGCACCCCATTTTCTTTACCACAACTGCATTCTCCAACACTCAATTTGAACATTTCCCTCTATAAAACTGTACATGGCTATTTTCATGTCAATAAAGAAGCATATAGGTATGTGTACGTGTTTTTGATTAAATAAGCAGCAAGAGGGTACTGGCCCGTGGTACAACAAAGTAGAGTCGCAATGAACATGTTAACAACACATTAACAGGAACAAAGGAAACTGCAACAACAACTACAGCCAAAGTGCAGTTAAGGAGGAAAGTCAAGGAACCAGTAGAAAGCCATAGTCAGTACACAGTCAACCAAAAGTTGAATAGAGAAAGAGATACTCAAGGCCAAAAGTAGCCAAGTACAAAACACAGTAGTACCATAAGTTCTTGACATCCCTGAAGTTAAAGAAGGACCATGATAGCACCTTGACTGCACATGACAACACATTGACAGCACCTTAGGCTGCATAATGACAGCACCTTGAGCCCCACCATAGCCCTGACAGTCGAGCACAACACAAGTAGCAGTCTCCCAATGCACCTCTAAAGCAAAGTGTTCCACCTCAATAGGAACAAAGTAAAAAGCCCCAACACTCTCCACCTCAAAAGGAGAATCTGCCGCCTCCAGGATCACGAACGAACTCTTCACCTCAATAGGGAGTTGATCCACCTCCATAGGAACCGTGAAAAAGGAAGAAGACAGAGTGTACGAAGCCCAATGCTCGAAAACAGAAACAAGATGCTCAATGCCAGGGTAGAGCCCAACCTCCAAGCAAGCAGCCTGCTTCAACCAAAAACACCAAACCAGAGGGAGCCCTTGAAAACTATCAGCCGTCTCCTGGCCACCAGAAGAAAGAAAAACCCTACCTCTTCCACCGAAAGGGGGAAGATCCACTACAAACTGAAAATAGAAGACTAACACCACACCCATTAAAAGCAAAGGGGCAAAGCAGGCAAACAAAAGCCTGTGCAAACAAAAATCTTCTCAAACCGACCCAGAGGAGGTCTGAGAGTAAATCCATGGGAGGGAGAGAACGTCAGAATACCGTCAGCTCCCCCATACATGCTGTGGTTGCCAAGGAAAGCTTGGCCAGGACCATGGCCAACAATATGGTCAGCAACCACAACCACAATAAGCAGGGCCAAAGCCCTTAGAAGCATCAGGCCTTGAGTGTTCCACCGCAAAAGCTGAAGCCCACCAAAAACCCACACCTCCACACCCAGCAGAAAAAAAGCCGCCATATAAAACACAAGGCCCCCAAAAGGAACCAGTAACCCAGAAGATCCTCCATCAAACATGATGCAGCCCAACACCGACAAGGGGAACATTTTCACCATACTCGGCGTCTTCCTCATCACCCAAAGACAGCACACAACAGCACCACTCCAGGGCCAAGAGAAGCAGGGGGGAAGAAAGGGGAGTAGATCCCCATCATTCTTGTCAATAGCGCTCAACACAACAAGAATCTCATGGGATCCCAAACACCCCACCCCTGCAACCACGATACACTTGAAAGAAAAACAAGGCAGTTCCCAAACCTTCCTGTCCAAGGCACGCAGCACAACAGGAAGCATATGGAAACAAACCCGCCCTGCCTCGGTAAACAGAGCATGTTGTAGGAAAGAAGTAGAGCCAATGTGAAAACCCAGCGGACTCCCACCCGAGTCGTCCACATCACGCTCAGTATCCTCCTCCCTAGAAACCCCCAAATTTGAAAGCCCACTCCCACTCCCAGGAGTTTGAGCACCAAACACCAAAAAGGGCAAGTGAATCTCCACCACACCCCACCAAACTGCAGCCAAGTGACCAGCAGTTCCATCTGGCTCATCATCTGCATCTTCTCCATCGCTCACAGGCACCACACGCAGAGGCTAGTATTCAAAATGCTCCCTCTCCCGCCGCTCCCGCTCCCGCTCTCCATCTCAATTTTCTATATAGGTATGTATACGTGTTATTCATAGCATTTCCATTTGATTATCTATCTCCCTAAAGTTTTTAAAATTGGGCATTTCACATTTACAGGAATTCCCATTTATAGAATTTGGGTGTATTAGATATTAGCTGCAATAAATTGAGTGGTAGCATTGATGGGTTCTTGTTTTCCAACCTTGAATTGCACAAGCTAAATTTGTCAAACAACAACTTTACTAAAATCTGTGTGCAAAATTTGTCTGCAGTAGACAGTCAACTTGTAGTTGTTGGTATTGAGTTCAACAAAATTAGTGGGCTTTTGCCCTCTAACATCGTGACTTTGCAATCTATGGCTTCTCTATCTCTTAGATACAATTAGTTTTATCGCCTAATTCCTACAGATTATGGTGCTAATGCTTCTGCTGATGTGCACCCTCTGGTTAGACTGTATTTAGATGGGAACTACCTAAATGGAGAGGTTCCACCTCAGTTTTTGAACATCCCTAGTGAGAATATTAGTGGGAGCTTTGCTCACAATTGTCTCAAGAGAAGCCCATCTAATGTCCCCTTTGCCAAGGGGATCAAAGGCGACCTTCTCAGTATAGGAATGCATAGAAATCCTCCCTTGGTACTTAATTTCTTTCTATTCCCATCTAATAGCGAAGCTATCCGAGCTCTGAGATAATATCATTTTATTTTATTGGATGTACGAGTTCTCATAATTTGTAAAATGAAATTCAAGATCTATGAAAAATAAAGATCATTTGTTGTTGAGTACTTAATCACAGTCGCTTAGCAATAATACTTTGGATCTTGATTTTGAAATCTTTGATTGACTTTTTTTTTAATATCTTCAAATCAATTTTTTTCAGAATGTTTTTTTCAAGTTTGTTTTCCAAATTATGTTTTTGAGATTTAAATATTAGCATGAATTCATCGTCTACAAGAATTGACATGGCCGAGGAAGTTGTAAATGGTGATTTTAAACTTAAATTCTACCCTTCTCATTTTCCCCCCAATATACTAAATTCATTTTGACCAGCCTTGAATTGGACAAAAGGTACTGCTATTATATAAAATAGTCAATTTCCAACCTGAAGCGTTTCTATCCGATGGTAACATCTTGTTCTATCCATTATAATTTTCTACTAAAATGAGTTCAGATAATGTGACAGATTGTTAGAAGATATATGTGTCATGCATTACAAGAACATGTATTTTGTTGTTTTCAAATTTATGTGCAACTATAATTAATTTTATCTTAATACTTGTTAAATTGAACCAGTCATACGACACAAGTTATTCACTGAACAATGTATTATACAAGTAAGAACAATCTTTTCTTCCCCTACTGTAATTAATCATATTTACAAAATAATATATTTCGTATCTTTACTAGGATAAAATTTTGTTTTTCACTAAACAAAAATGAAAAATATTATTGATGTTGATAGCTATAAAAAAACCCAAAATGAAATCATAGGAAATATTGATATTGTTTTGGCAATGAGAACTTGTTTAGTCTACAACCATTTTATTATATTATTGGAGATTGCTTATTTGATAGGCTTGATTTTTTGCTTCATTTCCATTATACATCGTGTGAATTGTGAAATGGTCTAGTTGACTACTTCATGTCATCATTATCTCACAATGATATTGATGCTTTGCAAGCATTTCAATATGAATTGCATCCATCTATTCTAAAATAAATGCATGGATTAGACAGTGTAACAAACTATCTACTGAATATCTGATTGTCTACATTGCCTTCTTTAGTAGAACAAGAACAAGGACTTTGGGGTGATACATTTTGTATTCAATGGTTGTGAAAATGGTTAAACATATCAATTGTGTTGTGGTTAACAACTAAAAAATGAAAATTTACGTTTTAACAAACAAAGGGCACACATATTCTATCTTGTTTCACAATGAGAATCTTGTTTATGGTCACTTTTAACCATTAATTTGCAAGAAAACAAGTACATGTTACAACAATGTAACAACACATTATCTCTCCAATTTTTGTCGAACAATAGAAACCAATTGGCAACATATCGAGCCACAATTTGCAATACATGTGATAGAAAATAAAAAAGTATCAACAACAATTTGTGGTGAAAGTTTATTTATTGCAATATGTAATTTATTTGCTGGTGAATTTGACATTCGTTCTTTAAGACTTTATATTGCACAATCACTTTGGAATGCAAGAAAACACTATAATAGTAATATAGACAACTCCATAGATGAATACATAACACAATATTTACTTCCGCTAAACTCCTCGATTACTAATTGGAAAGACTATATTATTAAATTAGTAGTGCGTTATTCAAAAGTTCAAATAGAAGGAGGAACTTTTTGCTTACAATGGCTAGTAAAAATATTATTCAATTCTAAGATATATTTATGATACTCAACCACTGCAAAAGTTGAACAAGTTTTCGGACTACGATAAAGCATTGAGAAATCATTCAACATTATATCATATGAAACAAAAACTAGACATATAACTATGAATCACTTCATCGAACATATATTATGCAACCATTTAATACATAAAGGACACCATAAACAATTCTTCAACAAAGTAATCAAATACTAGAAGAAAACAATATAAATAAAAATAGACAAAAATCATTTCGTAAATTGAAAGGAAATGTTGCAAAATCAATACGGAAATCACAAACCTCGTATTCTTGATGTTGATAGTTACACAAACTATACAAAACAATTCTCATAAAGGGTGATCCCACAATAGTGTGTCCCATTTTTTGGCCAACTTTGCCACAGAGATCAACATTTTGAGAAAAAATTTCATTTTCGAACACCTATTGCCGCAAAACTTTAAGAAATTTGAAGATGATATAAACTAGGGTCTTTTAGAATTTTCTTTCTAATTTCTAAATATATTTAAAAAAAAAATTAAAATTCATTTTTCTTCTCCTTCGAAAAGTGGTTTGTGTGAAAAAACTGTGATTTTAAGAAGTGACTTTCACTTTGATCAGCATAACTTTTTTAAAACTAATATAACGATGTAGTTCTTTTGAAATTATATTTGTAACTTCAATATGTAGAGGATGTAATTGGTTTCATTCATTTTGGGTCAATATTTCATAGTGTATTAAGTTTTAAAGTGACAGCAACTGTAATTTAGACATAAGGTCACTTTGATTACTCTAACTTGAAATCTATATATCAAAATTCAATTTTTTTATGTAGAAAGCTAACACAAATACTCTTTTCCTACATATGTTTTATAATTTTTTTTTTTAATTTACTATTTTCCCGAAGCCTTGAAGAGACAGGTTGTTGAATCGCCAAACAACCTATGTTTAGTTAAAGTAACATTTGAAAGTGATAGCGAACTCAACATATATTAAAATTATATTCATTAGAAAGCTTGTTTCGAATCGCATCATTTGGAATCATGTATTTGAGAAAAAACATTTGATTTGGTCCTTGTCCCTGGCCTTGAAAGACCAATTTTTAAGACATTTTTTTTCAGACAAGAAATTTTCATTTTAGGGGTCTTCGAGCAAAGACCCCCTTTGCACGAAGAGACAATTTCCCACTTAGAACTATTGTATCAATTGTTGATTTTGCAGAAAACTATTCCTTTGTTCATCAAAAGGCAATTCAATCAGAATACTATTTTTCAGAGCAAATTACTATTATGGTACATGTGTGTTATCGACACACACAATTAGATTTGGATGGTATTCAGAGCACATTTGAAGCATGGGTCATCAAGAAGGAATGCCATTTTTATATAAGTGATGATAGAGAGCATGACATTCATTATGTAGAACACTGCTTCAAAATGTTTTTTGCAAGTTTGAAAGAAAAAGGTATAAAAATTGATAAACATTATGTTTGGTCAGATGGATGTGCTGCACAATTCAAATCATCCAGGCCATTTTATGTACTATGTAGATATCATCGTAATGAAAACATACCACATGTATGGAGTTTCTTTGAGAGTGGACATGGAAAAGGTGAACATGATGATGATGGAGCTTGTATCAAACATACTATACAAAAGTATCAAATGAATTATGAGGGAGTTCATATAAAAAAATGCACATGATGTTGTTGAATAGTGCAAGACACATTTCACACCAAATGAGAATGACACGTCATCAGGAATGACTCAAGTGGTACCACATAGAAAATTTTGGGAGATAAAAGGTATGCACACTTTTTTAAATTATTCAAGTGTTTAACTTTTTTATGTACATTCTTTATTCAAATTATATTTATAGAACCATGTAATATATATAATATATTCTTTTATTCAAGTGTGGATAGAAAAATTATGCATGGTTGCAAGCGGATAGAAAGGACACAATCTTTGCATTCAGTTATGAGTATAAATTGTCCCAATTGGACATTGAACACTAGTTACTACTCGTGCTTTTGTTGTCACTGCATTGCTGACAATTATGAGGAATGCATCAATCCCGACCGTGGATATGTAGGTGCATGAAATCTAGTGCCACTAGTTGTTACTGATACATTTGATAGAGATGAAGATGAAAAATTTGATGATGTTCTTTTGATTTCTACTGATTACGATCATTTCTTAGGATTGGTCAAAATTGGTAAGTATATATTTCACATTATATGGTCCATTGAGTTGCATGTATCTAGATAGATAGATAGATCTATAGATTGAACTGCATGTATCTAGATAGATGGATAGATATATAGATTGAACTAAGTAAATTTTAATACCTCACACACACACACACACACACACACACACACACACACACACACACACACACACACACATATATTGTAGGAGATGTCTTTGCAGTGATTGTTGAGCGTGGAAATGTAGAAGGAGTTGATTATTATTTATTGTGTTGTACTATTTATTGCATTATACTAAAACGAGGATGAAGTTACTTGAACCTGAAGAAAGTGATGGAATGTTGTTCCCCATAGGTTAGCATGCTTTACATCAATATATTGAACTCAATTTGTAAATTTTAAATTTTAACCTTTTAACAAATTTCAAATTTAGTTTGTTTAAATTTATATTGTTAAAATTTGTGACCTGCAGGTTCAGTTGTTTTAGAGGGAACATAGGAAAATCAAAGTAATTCAGCATGGTATTCACTTTGTTGATTACCAACCAGACAATAAGGTCTTTCAATATAGTGACCTAGTAGTTGCCACCTCCATTTGTCTCTATTTAATTAAATCTCAATGTGGACGTCATATGTGGAGACTAGATAGTGAGGATTATGAGAGAATATTACATGTTCTCCATGAAAGGTTTGAGCCACTTGAGTTGGTTTAAAAAGTATAATATATATGTACCTATTTCATGTATTAGGACCTACTTGATATTTGTGGATTAAATTGACTATACTTTGTTGATATATTTAAACATATGATGGACTATAATTTGTTGATATATTCAATGGACCTATTTGATAATTCAATGGTTTTAATATATAAAAATTTATGTATGCTTTTATATATATATATGTTTTGATTGTTTAATGATTTGTATAGATTTCCTAAAACATGATGACATTAGTTAGATCCCCTTAAGACATTTGTTAGATTACTAATAACATTTTATAAATTACTTATGTATGCTTTGATTGTTAGATTACTAATGACATTTTATAGAATACTTATGTATGCTTCAAGATTGTTCAATGATTTGTATAGATTACTTACATTAGTTAAAAATCCCCTTAAGACATTAGTTTGAACACTAAAACATAATGACATTAGTTTGAACACTAAAACATGATGAAATTAGTTCTAGAATGAGTTAGAATACTTATTGTCCATTAGTTACATATGTAAATTAACTTGTTATTTTTTATGATATTAATCTAGATCCTCTTAAGACACCCCTTAAGACATTTTATAGATTATTTATGTATGCTTCAAGATTGTTCAATGATTTGTATAGATTACTTAAATTAGTTAAAGATCCCCCTAAGACAATAGTTTGAACACTAAAACATGGTGACATTAGTTTGATCACTAAAACATGATTAAATTAGTTCTAGAATGTGAGGCCTCACCCTGAACCCCATCGTAGTTTTTCAGTTTTTCTGCTTATGATAGATTTAGCTTATGATACTTTATATTTTGATGCACTATGGACCTTATGGATTTTATGCTTTATGTCACGGATTGAACATTTTGGATGTGTGGACACATGATGCTTTATGATGCACCTTATGGACTATATTGTATTTTCTATTATGGACATTTATTTATGAGACAATTGATTTGGAAATACATTATGATTATGTTATGGGTTATTGATGAATTGGGGAATTATTAGAAATGGATATTAAATTATGTTTTCATGCAATGTGAATCTTACCCTATGTTAAATGCTCAAAATGAAATTAATGTATTCTTGTGATCTTAAGTAATAAACTTAGTATGTTGTTGTTTTCATTAAGTTTCAAATATTGCTTATTTCCTTATGATGTATATTTATCTCCTTGGACTATTGATATTTGAAATGAGTGTGTAGGTAAGAGACCATGGTATTTTATCCGGAGAACAAAACAATGGAATATGTGAACTCAGTTTGAGCCAAGGTTGCGTTTAATGAAAGACAAGACCTTGTTGTTTCGTAATTTAATTCGTAAATGTATTTGGTTGATTTTGGAAATGTAGTCCCTAAATGTATTTATTAATTCTTTGTGAGTTTTGCCTAAGTGGATATGACATGGCCTAGTGATGTGTGAATGTTGTGTGTGTCATTTGACACTTGTGTTTTGTACTTAAGGCCATGACATGTCAACTTGGGAATGGTTTTCCACCTACCTAGATTAGTACATTAGTGAATCCCCATATGCATACCTTGGTTTGGGAGATGGGGGTGTGGTCATCTCATTGGGAAATTTCGAAATTACTCCTAAAGTGGACTTTTGGAGGGGTTATAAAGTGCCTCAGGGTGTGTTGGGGTCATTTTTAGGTATCCCACTTGTTATACCAATAGTTAAGGGCCATTTTAACCCTAGGATAGCCTCTGGTTGACCATGTGACCCTTCCAAAAAGTTGGTTTTCCAAATTGGACGAAAATCAACTCTTGTGAGGCTTGACTTTGGTAAGACCACCCTTCCATCTTTGTGCTAAGACATTATTCACCTTTTAGGAGTTCCCTTTTTTGGATCTATTTTTAGTAAGGTGTAAGACTTGAGGGAAGAGGGACCAATTAGAGGACTTTCCTTCTCCCTATGAGCTTTCTAGTGGCTTTTTAGTGGGAACTCTCCATGTTGGAGAGTATGAACACCCACTCTCTAACTTAGAGACACAGCTAGAGTTGGTGATCTTGGAAGAAGGAATTAGGCTAAAAGGGAGCTCTTCTACAACTATCTTGCCTTAAGCTTGGATTCTAGGTTGGTGGACTTGTTGCAACTCCCTCTCTTGTTGTTTTATGTGATCTTGCAAAAGATGGATGTTGTTTGTGTTTTATGGGCTTATTGGAGCTATGAGCTTGTTGTTTATGTTATGTTGTTGTTATTGCAATGCATTTATTTTGCTTTCTTTGTATATGTTTTTAATTGGAGTTTCAAGGCTCACTCACCCTTGGGACGAAAGAGTAGCCTTGGGGGTGGAGGAGTTTTGATAGCCCTTGGTGTAGAGTCTCTCCTCAAGGAGGAGAGAGAAAAAGCATGGAGTATGGGCTCCATGAAGCCTCCCTTGTTGTTGTTTCATTTGGGGGTCATAAAGGTATAATGTTGTTCTTGTTTGATAATGAGAAAGGAAGCATTTGGGCAGCCATGTTAGGGCTGGGATTTTAATTTTTTGGTTTTTCCTTCTCTCTTGGGTATTTGGTCCACTTCACCCCATATAGGATCTTTGAGTGATCCATTATGAAAGCCTTGGGAATGGGAGTTTTATGTGAGTTGTTCATGTTTCTCTTTTATTATTTTTTATTGCATGAATGTTACCCACCTTTGTTTGGTTCCCCAAGCTCAAGGGTGGCCTCATAAGAGGCCTAGGTTGGGTGGAGAGAAGCCCATGGTTTCTTGTGTCCCTTGGTTTGATTTGCAGATTTGAAGGTGGAGCCTCTTTGAAGCTTGGAATGAACTAGGGAGAAATAGAGACCTATTTACTATGTACAAGTGAAAAGCCATGACCTTGTTGTCTAATTATATACAATATGATGAGAGCATTTTTTAAAGCCATGTAGCTGATTTATGTATTTCTTGAAGACCTATTTGTAAGAAAATTTTAGTAATGACATTTCCATGTATTTGTATTTGGCTCTTGAATAAATAAAATTTCCTTCTAATGTTGAGATAGATATTGTACAAATATTGTTATGTTATATTCCTTAATATTGCAAAAATGAAATAAGAGAGAATTAGGAGTAATTAAAAAAAAAAAGTTATAGAAACATTGCACAAATATGTTACTAGAATCATGTATTTACATTAGCAATTTAAAAATATGTCAAGGTACATATCTATGCTACCCCATTTATGCTTATTCATTTGCATAAAAATGAAATGGATTCTCCAATAAAATTTGTTTTCCTTTTCTTTTTTTGTTGTAATCAAGTAGTATTAACAAGTTTAGTTTTGTGAAATCACTTATATATATATATATATA
>MU224205.1:1192447-1206537 GCA_018584345.1 Thuja plicata
TATTTTTGTGTGTGTGTGTGTGTGTGTGTGTGTGTGTGTGTGTGTGTGTGTGTGAGAGAGAGAGAGAGAGAGAGAGAGAGAGAGAGAGAGATTCCAAATAAATTTACTAACTTTAAAAGCAATTTAAAAACAAATATTTTTAATTTCTAACATGTACTAAGTTACAATTTTTTATAACATTTGCTAAAATTCTAATTAAGGTTTTCTAATTATAACTAAGTTATAATTTTCTAATGTTTTCTAATGTTTTATAATATTTTCTAATGTTTACTAAGTTACAATTTTCTAATATTTTCTAATGTATACTAAACTTTACAATTTTCTAATGTTTACTAAGTTACAATTTTATAATATTTAATAATGTATACTAAAATTTACAATTTTCTAATTTATATACTAAGTTATGTAATTTTCTAATATTTTCTAATGTATACTAAGTTACAATTTGCTAATATTTTCTAATGTATACTAAGTTACAAATTTCTAACATTTGAGTACCATTACATTAACATTTTTTAATGTTTTCTAATATTTCCTAACATTCTACTCTAATTTTCTAACATACTACTATAATTTTCTAACATATTCTAAAATTCAACTATCATTTTCTAACATTTCTACAAACTAAATATTATTTAAAACAAATAATTAACTAAAATAAATATAAAGCATACAATTTACAATGAAACTGCGAAAAATGTGTGTTCTTGATACTACTAACAATCACAAGAGGTCAAAGAAGCTCGGGAGTTGCTGACATCGTGGTGGTTGTCACTGGTTCACTCTAAGCTCCGAGTCCACAAAATCTCAAAAAGTGAATAGTCTAAATGAAATGGGTAGTCGGAAATTTATAAAAATTCTGGCAAAAAGTGGCTTCGCTCGAAGTATGTCTTCACGTGAAGCACCCTACGTGGGGTACTTCCCGTGAAGTGTTGGCTTTGCGCGAAGTGCCCTATGTGGGGCACTTTGTGCGAAGCCTATTAGTCACTTCGCCTGAAGCCACCAAATTTTTTTTTTTAGAAAGTCTGAAATCCTTCTTCCCAAAAAGTCGGACACACTATTGTGATTTCACCCTAAAACATTGATATTTCTTTGGAAAATTCAAATTTATTTTGACTACAATCATTCTCTTATACTGTAGGAGATTGTTTATTTAATACTCTAGAAGTTTTACTTCATTTCCGTTATAGTTCAACAGACTTGAGAAAAGGACTTATAGATCACTTCTACTTATCTATAGTACAACAAGATAGTGATGCACTACAATCATTTACATACGATTTGCATCCGAATACCTTGCATGATTTTAATGGCATAAAAGATGTGACTACTTATTTGGCTAAAATGCGATTGTCAGCATCAACAACTATACCATATGCAGAAAGAGGACTGTGGGGTGACACACTTTGTATACGATGGCTTCCCAAATGGTTAGACATATCAATTGCACTCTGGTCAACAACTAAAAAGAAAAAAATATTTACATTTCAATTCCAACAGTCACAAACATACATATTCTATTCTATTTCATGATGAAAACCCTATTATATGGTCATTATGAACCATTAATTTGTAAAAAAGCTTGCATATCCTATCCAATATCAACATATTACTTTCCAGACCTTTGTACCTCATTGGAAACCTATTTGGAAAGCATTGCACCTCAAATATCAATAAATGGTGTCCAAAGAAATACTCTTGCAACAACAAATTGTGGTGAAAGTATTTTCTACACTATGCAATACTTAATGAATAGAGAATTTGATACTCAATGTCTACGTCTATACATCACACAAACCTTTTGCAATTTAATTAAAGAAAATATTTCAAAAATTAACTATTATATTAAAAATTATTTACAAACATATATAATGCAATCAAATCACCACATTGCTGATTGAAAAGATTATATCATCAAATTGGCAATGCCTTATTCTGATGGCAAAATTGAAGGACAAGATTTTGTTTGCATTAGTTGTCAAAGATCATAATTAATTTGTGGTCTTCAACAACTAATTGAATTGTACAAGTTTTCAAAACTAAAAAAAGTGCACACAAGACATATAACATTATATCATTTATTACAACTACTATGTGCATATACATTATGAACCACTGCCACCAATAAAAACAATGCAAGCTAAACCAAAGCATCGAAGATCTTCATCTTCTCGTAGTAAAACCAATAATGATAAAGTTAAAAAATATATATATATATATGCCTACCCTAATAATTCCAAATATCACTAATCAAGGGACAACAACTACAAAAGTACAAAATCCCTTCGACACTTAAAACAAACAATACGTAATAAAACACAATACAAAGAACAACAATTGTCACCAAATATAAAAAATAAAAATAAAAATCCAACAAGAACATATTCACAAGTAGTCAAGGATACACCACGATATGAATGCTACATTTGTGAATGATTTGATTTCAAACATAAACTTAGAAAGCTTAACAAAAATGAACTAAAAACATACCAAAATTATTCAAACACAAAACGAATAGACCACAATGTAAATTTTTGCAACTATTGCAAAGTCATATGCTACACAATGGTAAATTTCCATGCTATACTACCCCAAAACTTATAAGGAGAAATAAATCTCTGTCAATTATGTCATCTCTATCTGAACTTCGGGAAAGACTTATTTCACCACGACTTGCTTTTGTGCAAATTAGATAATGGGGACACAAAAGATCTCAAATAGAATTAACTGGTTCAATTATTAATGTTCCAACAAATGTAGCCATAATATAAAGATTGCTCACATGACCAATAAATGAGACAACAACAATTGTAGTTGCAGTGAAACGAAAAATAGAATACAAGAATCCCTATCAAGTTGGAATTGTTCACCCAAGAATAATAATGAGATCATTGAAACTATTATGTGAAAGACAATTATATAAACAAGAAAATATTATAATAGACAAAACTTGGAAAACAAAAATAAAGAAAGATAATTTCAAAATTACGAGCTACAAAATGCATATACTGAGTCTGACTCAAATAGTGAATATATGGAAAGTAGTAATGAATTAGAAAAACAAATTGAAACACTTGTACATAGATTTACAGAGTCTCGATCTATTTACGGCTTGAATGATAATATTATTGAAGTAGCACCTGGTGAAGAAAATCAAGCACTTGAAATTATCAAGGATAGATATGCTGAAGAAATAAAATTCCCTACTCTATTTTCTGGTTCTCCACAAGATGAAGAAATAACAAAAAAAATCACATATCAAAAAATTGCACAGTGGGAGATTCTACACTCAAGTAATGATTTTGCATTGCACACTACCAATCTATTTTTCAAAACAATATGAATAATCATTGATAAAATTATGTCAATTATATCGATATGAATTTGCAAGGGTCAACTAAAAGGACAAACTCTACTTGCAAATGATGTTAAAAACAAGCCAAACTTAGATAAAATTCTAAAATCAAACATTGGATACATGGATTTCAAACATATTCGTATATCTCCAGACTCTTTGTGTCAAACAAAAAAAATAATTTTGCAATGATAAGACAACTAGGACAGGTCCTACATTTTTTCTGACATTCTGAAGTGCAGAGCACTTGTGGGGACCATTAATATCAGCAATCACTGCATTACACAAAAATCACAAAACAAAGGCAAAAAAACAATAATATATTGAACCTGACATCGTCTACCTTATTTGAAAATACCTCGTAACTTGTACTCGATATTACAGACATAAAATAAATTTCTTTAAAAAATTATTAACTACAAATGACACAATTTTAGGACATGTAAAAGATTTCTTTTTCATTACTGAACTCCAAAATAGAGGAAGTAAAGATGATCATGCTTTAATATGGATTACTAAGGCCCCCGTTTATAGAATATTTGAGAATTTTGAAATTGAAGAATCTGTTGATAGATAGATTACATGTGACACAAAAAAAGTTGATGCAAAATTTCCTAACATCCACTGACACTATCATACAAGAAGTTGGAAAAAAAAATCACATTGTAGATATAATTTTCCTCTTCCACCTATGAAAAAAATAACAATACTTGAACCAATTCAATTGATTGATGAAACTACCATACATAATGCAATTAAAATATAAAAATATCTACAAGAAACACAAGATGATGAAATAATTACTTTCAAAGATTTCTTGATCAAAATTGGCATGTACGAAGATAAGTACATGGAAGCAATACAATCAACATTGACAAAACCAACATTATTCATAAAAAGACATCCAACAAATATTTGGAGTAATAGTTTTGTAAATAAAATACTTGCATTATGAGAAGCAAATAGTGATGCCCAATTTGTGCTAAATGCATATGCAGCCGCAATGTATTGTTCATCATACATGACAAAAGTGGAAAAATCTATGACAACAACATTTAGGAAAATATAAAAAGATCATGAAACAAAAAAAATGATGCTATACAAATGATTCACAGTCTTGGAAATACTATGCTTAACCTACAACAAATGTCAACTCATCTTACAGTTCACATCATCCTATCACTCCACTTAAATTCTAACTCTAGACAATGTATATTTATAAACACATATCCGCAAGATGAACGTACATTTATTCTACAGTCAAAAGTACTACTTGTTGCTGAACCAGACGACTCAACTCAAATAATATGCAACTCAATTATAGCACACTACAAAACCCGACCTAAACATTTGATAGAAATATGTCTAGCAGAATTTGCTTCGCGATATCAAATTACTAAAAGACAAATTGTAAAGAGAAAAAAAATGTATTCATTAGATTTGTTAAATATAATAAGCACCTTGACGAAAATTGTCAAAGAGAAAAGTTGCTATTATATGTTCCTTTTCATAGAACAAAAGATTCAATTACAAAAGACTTCAAAACAATTCATGATGCATATAATTATTACGATAACAAAATCAAACAAAATGAGAAAAATTATACATACAACTTTAATTTGAAATGGGAATATATAGACGAAGCAATTGAACAAGTTAAAGTAGATGAACTTGCAAGTGAAATTCAATTCAACAAACAAATACAAAAGACTAATAATGCTGAAACATATGACCTCACTTCAAACTTGTCATACTTACAAAAAAAACCTTACAGAACTAAATTTGATATTGGCTTTTAAATCATACAAAACCCAAACCTTATTAACAATATTGACTATTTTAAACTTAGAAAAATACTAAATACAGAATGACAAGCTATTGTAAAAAGACATCACAATTAAAAAAATGATACACAAACACCACTATACATTTTCCTCACAGGTGGTACAGGAACAGGCAAAACTTTCACAACAAAGGCAATTTTCGAAATGTTACTATGAATATACAATATAGCTCCTTTTACAGATCCTCTCAAACCAAAAGGACTCATTATGGCTTACATAGGAAAAGCAACATTCAACACAGGAGGGACAACAATTTATTTTGCATTGCTAATTCCCTTTAACAAATCAATGTTTCTCCCACTTAGTAATGAAACGAAAGATTCTTCGCAAGTATATTATGAAGAATTACATGTATTACTTTTAGATGAAGCATCATTAATAGGAAGTCACTTCCTATATTCAATTGACAAAAGAATGAGGGAAATAAAAAACAATCCAACAAATTTTTTGGTGGAATTGATATTATATTTGGTGGAGACTTCTACCAAGCTCAACCAATACAAGATAGTTACATTTTTTAACCTCCTATTGTAAACAAAGAAAAATTACCATAATTTTTTTGGACAGATATTATCAAATGCTATGAAATGCAAACAACAATGCGTCAAAAAAATGAATACTTCATTTCATTTCTAAACAAAATAAGAACTAATTCACAACTGAATAATGATATTCAATATATAAATAGCATTTGCTATTGCCAACCCCCGATTGATCTGACATTCTCATTTCTATTCTACACAAATAAATCTATACAACAACACAATACCAAAATGTTATCAATCATAACTGGTGAACCAATCATAATAAATGCAATGGACTAAGTAGATGATAATTATGGTAATGTAACAATGTATACCAGAAAAAGACTCCCCCAACAAATAATACTAAAAAACAACATGTTGGTTGAATTATATGCGGGAAACTATGACATAAATGATGGACTAGTAAATGGCGTCGATGGAATTTTCAAAGTGTACACAACTAAAATAAAATATATATAATATGAATTCAATTCAATGACTTAACTATTGGACAGTCTCAATCAACTAAATTAGCACATCTATACACCCAAAATATTTTGAAACAATGGGCGCCAATACTGTAAATTGCAAAGCCTCTATCGATAAAAGGAAATTCCTCACATATAATAATTCAAAAACAATTCCTAGTGCAGCTAGTATGTGCATGAACAATTCACAGATCACAAGCCCTTACACTGGACAAACTTGCATTTGATCCATTCAAAGTCAATAAACATGGTTTAGTCTACACAACACTGTCACACATTCAAGATATTCATGTTGGCAAGTGATGTTTTTGGTGTGATATGGGACACTTGAGGGTTTTCATTTATGACAACACATCTGATATGATGATCGCTTGGAGCTAAGTACAATTTTGGAGATACAGTCTTGAAAATGACTAAGTATAGAAACAGAAGTATAGAGTATAGCAGTACTATTTTGGACAGACAAGATCATATATGATAGTTGATGACTTGCGAGCTTAGATGAAGACACTTTGGGATATGTATGACCTTCAGTTAAGGTCGCTTGTGTTTTGGTGTTGATTGTAGAGAGTTAGAGTGTTTTGAAGACATGCGGAGACAGTAGAACAATGAAACAAATAAGATGAACAATCGCAATGATTGAGGGAGTATAAGATAGAATCCAAATATGCTAAGTTAGATTTTTATTGTGAATTACCTATACTTTGGTAGTACAAGGTTGCTGACATTGTATTTACTTTTTGTATAAGTATTTATTCTAGTTTGTATTGTATTTAAGAGCCGACTAAGTGATGTAACACACACACACACACAGATATATATATATATATATATATATATGCAGAACATTTTGTAAAGCGAAGATGTTAGAGATGATTGATGGTAGATGCAAGATCATAGGTTGACAAATATTATTGAGAGATACAACTGGAACTATCTAAGCATTGGAGATGCTTGTTTTTGTTCATTACTAACAACAATTTATAAAATAAGTATTGGTTGTAAGATTTGTAAGCTCAATACACCCCTAACAAGGTTTTGTATACCTTTAACAAGGTTGATATTCCTTTAACAAGGAAATGTACTATATAATAATCAGCTCCTAATAGGGCTAGGTCTCCTAACAGGGACATTATACTTTAGTGCATGCTTGTGGGTATCATCCCCACCGGGGCTTTCCCTTGGCCAAGGTTTCCTCGAAAAAAAATAATGGTGTTATGAGTTGTGTGTTATTTTCTTATGTTCTTTTCATTTCAGCAATCTTATGGTTTATTTGGAATTGGTTTAAGTTTAATTTAAAGTGTTGTAATACTGATTCACCCCCCTCCCAGTATTACTCAATCCTAACAATTCATTCCCTCTATTTACTAAGTCCACTTACAAAATAAAATTTTAAAGTACACAACAAAATTATATATAAGATGCACCGACTCCACATAGAAGCAAATTGGGAGATCGCATTCAAAAACCTTGTTAGTACAAAACACATTACTATAACCATTGTCTTGCTAAACACAAGAAGCTTAAAATCACATATCAATGATATTACCAATGACTATGATTTACTAGAAGCTGATATACTATGCTTACAAGAAACACATACCAATCATTTCCCTGATTTACAAAAACTCAAACAATTTCAATCGTTGACTATGTATCATTCTTGTGAACTTCTCGCCTCAACCAAAAAATATATAGAAAATAAATATTCACAATAATAGTAATCAAATAAAATAGAAGTTCTACAAATAGACCTACTCATATCTACCATTCCACTAAAATTATTTAATGGCTACTCACCACCGAATACAAAAATCACTTCGATTATAAACATTCTACAAAAAACACTAAACAATTGTTAAAATCACACAAAACATAATAATTTTTGGTGATTTCAACATTCATATGCAACAAAACAACAAAAAGAAAACAAATTAGAAGCATTTTTTTAATACAATTAATATAAAATACTTACTCGATATAAATAATTCCTTCCAACATTCACTTATTGACCACATCTGGTCAAACATTGACAAAACATTTTTCAAAATCTACAAAATAGATGCATATTGGAGTGATTATGATTGTATATATCTATTACTTCACCTAGTCAAAAAAGAGGATGAAATCAATGTAACAACCTATACTTTCCCCTCACTCTTATGCCATTTAATGTTTTTTACTTTTCGCTTTTTAGTTCTCATTTCTTTAAACTTTACATACACTTATATTTACATTCTTTTACTATGTTGTAGGAATGAAAACCACCGAAAAAATTGAAAGTAAGAAAAAAAAATGAAGGAGAACAATTCATACTATAAGTATTTTCCAATAGATTCCATTCTAAAAAGTTTAAAAATTATTTACTCTATTAGATTTCTTATCTCTAATTTCATTACGCCACTATTTATACACATTATGCTATGCACACGATTGTTATATAGAGACTTCTCATTATTTGTATATAAGTTATAACTATTCATACAGTCTTAAGACTGACCACTACATTCATTTATCAAAAACCTATGATCTCTAACCACTCACTATGCTCAACCTCCTCTCTCTCCAATCTTACCAACGTTCTCTAATTAACTATCCTTCAAATGTCGTTAGGGACGCATTTTGACTGGCCTTCCTACAATCTCTCTCTATTCATGCACCCAAAACCAATCTCTCTCACACATTTCTGCCAACTCTCTCAATTTGTGACCTTTTTCCCAACAAACTTGTGCTTTAATATTCTTTCATCTTCCTATAATGGTCTCTCTTTCCTCTTTTCAGTATCTCTCTCAAATCATTATACTTTGTTATTTTCTTCAAAACAATGACACGGTTGCATCCTCAAGATATGGATTTTCAAATATACTTCAATTTTTGGTCCTCCCTATCTTTTCTACTCCTCTACATTCAACCTTCTTCACAAAGGCTCCATACTTGCCTTTAATTTAAGTATAATTTTCTTCACTGGATTAAATGCTACTGTAAACATTTGATAACACTAGTCAGGCAAATACGTATAATCTCATCTTCCTTAAGCACCTCACTATCTTTTACAACTTGTCGTCAGTACCCTTTTGATATCTTCATAAACTCTTATCATTGCAATCTTTACATCTCTTTCTATTTATTATAACCTACAACCTACAAACTGTATTACAAATTTCTCTTAACATTCTCAACATATATATAGTGTTCATTCTCTTGTTTTACTTCATTCACTCTCTCATATGATTTACCTACCACTATACTCCCCCTTTTTCAAAACACATCTGACATTACCATCTTCCCCCAATTCTTGTTTTATGATGCATCATTTCACTTATCCTTTTTTCATTCCTAAACAACATTAACTAAAACATTCAAATGCCTTTGCAGACCTAACAAGGAAACTACACATACAATTTCAATTGGAGAACTAAATACACATCAAAGTGGATAGATCTTTAAAGGCGATGTCATTGTCACATACAAAACTCACGTAGACAAGGAAAAAAGTGCAATAGAAGTCTTCCATGCAGACCTCACCGACATGAAATGAGAAATGATCGTAACATTGAATCTTACCAAACATTTTATTCAAATGTTTGAAAACAAAATCTTTCCTGGAGAAAGCATTCATGTCAAAAATTTCCAAATATCTCCAAAAAAAGGTTATGACCATGGAGATTGTGACTGTATTTTTCTATTGACTCAAGCTAGTACAATTGAAAATATATCTCAAGTATGCAAACAACATATGTCCATTCCCAGTACCACAATGCACCTTCTCCTTGAAAGCACAGAGAAATACACTTTCGGATCATTGGGTGCCATAGTTGTCGGTGCAAAGAGGAAACCATACCAAAATACAATGGATATAAAAGATGGAGACATAAAACTCGACAATGCATAGGTATAATGTTCTAAAGACCCACGTGCGATACAAGAAAAAATTTCTTACAAAAATTTCTAAGTACCATAATAAATATTTTGTTTCTCTATGTATCTTTTCATCCAAGTATGCTGCAACAATATTTCAACATCATATATTTAAGAGCTGGAACACAAAAAGAAAAAAGAAATTCCTCTCAACTTGCTGAACACAACATATGAGGTATGCTTCTGAAATTCCTTTAACACTTCTTGCTTACTATCCATACTATAAAAACATTGTCATTATCCACAGTTCCAACTTCAATAATTTACAATTTTTTCCCAAACTTTTTGATCTTTAACAAAAAAATGACTTTTCAATATCTGACACATAGGTACATGGAGTACTTCGAGTGCCAAATGCCTTCTCCACGTCGTTTCAACCAACTTTCTCTAAATGCAATTGCAACACTACAAACTTTGGCACACTAAAGAATACAATGGCTCATTGCAACAAGTTTAATGAAGAAACAAACTACATATACACATTTCTTAAATTGCATCCTAACCACTGAAAGAAAAACCCAATTGGAACGTGATTTGCGTAAGGAAATGTTTGGTCATATGTTTCCACAGCTACAAGAAATTATATATGAAGAATATGTACAAAACAAGCCAAAAATAATATTTACAGTTCATTGGTTATAGAAATAAGCAAAATACAGACTCAATCAAGATAACGTCATCATAAGATGCATAGAATCCACACAGAAGCAAATTGGGAGATCGCATTCAAAAAGCATGTTAGTAAAAAATACATTACTATAACTATTGTCTCGCTAAACACAAGCAGCTTAAAATCACATATCAATGATATTACCAATGACTATGATTTACTAGAAGCCGATATACTATGCTTACAAGAAACACATACCAATCATTTCCCTTATTTACAAAAACTCAAACAATTTCAATCGTTGACTATGTATCATTCTTACGAACTTCTCACCTCAACCCAAAAATATATAGAAAATAAATATTCACAATAATAGTATTCAAATAAAATAGAAGTTCTACAAATAGACCTACTCATATCTACCATTCCACTAACATTAATTAATGTCTACTTACCACCGAATACAAAAATCACTTCAATTATAAACATTCTACAAAAAAACACTAAAAATTTGTTCAAATCACACAAAACATAATCATTTTTGGTGATTTCAACAATCATATGCAGCAAAACAACAAAAAACAAACAAATTAGAAGCATTTTTTTAATACAATTAATATTAAATACTTACTCGATATAAATAATTCCTTCTAACATTCACTTATTGACCACATCTAGTCAAACATTGACAAAAAGTTTTGCAAAATCTACAAAACAGATGCATATTGGAGTGATTATGATTGTATATATCTATTACTCCACTTAGTCAAAAAAGAGGAAGAAATCAATGTAAGTACCTATACTTTCCCCTCACTCTTATGCCATTTAGTGTTTTTAACTTTTCTCTTTTTAGTTCTCATTTCTTTAAACTCTACATACACTTATATATACTTGCTTTTACTGTGTTGTAGGAATGAAGACCACCGAAAAAATTGAAAGTAAAAAAACAAAAATTGAAGGAGAACATTCATACTATAAGTATTTTGCAATAGATTCCGTTCTAAAATGTTTTAAAAGTATTTACTCTATTAGATTTCTTATCTCTAATTTCATTACGCCCCTATTTATACACATTATGCTATGCCCATGATTGTTATATAGACACTTCCCATTATTTATATATAAGTTATAACCATTCATACACTCTTAAGACTGACCACTACATTCATTTATCAAAACCTATGATCTCTAACTACTCAATATGCTCAACCTCCTCTCTCTCCAATCTTACCAACGTTCTCTAATTAACTATCCTTTAAATATTGTTAGGGATGCATTTTGACTTGCCTTCCTACAATTTCTCTCTATTCATGCACCCAAAACCTTTTTTGTCATTATGTTGGAGTTACACAATATTTCTCACACATTTCTCCAAATTCTCTCACTTTGTGACCTTTTTGCCCGCAAACTTGTGCTTTCATATTCTTTCATCTTCCTATAGTGCTCTCTATTTCCTCTTTTTAGTATCTCTCTCAAATCATTATACTTTTTTCTTTTCTTCAAAACAATGACACAGTTGCATCCTCAAGATATGGATTTTCAAATATACTTTAATTTTTGGTCCTCATTATCTTTTCTGCTCCTCTGCATTCAGCCTTCTTCACAAAGGCTCCATACTTGCATTCTAATCAAAGCATAATTTTCTTCACTGGATTAAACGCTACTTTAAACATTTGATGACACTAGTCAGGTGCAAATACGTATAATCTCATCTTCCTTAAGCATCTGACTATCTTTTACAACTTGTCGTCAGTACCCTTTTGATATCTTCATAAACTCTTATCATTGCAATCTTTACAACTCTTTCTATTTATTATAACCTACAACCTACAGACTATATTATAAAATTCTCTTAACATTCTCAACATATATATAGTGTTCATTCTCTTCTTTTACTTCATACACTCTCTCATGTGATTTACCTGCCACTATACTCCCCATTTTTTTCAAAACACATCTGACATTACCATCTTCCCCCAATTCTTGTTTTATGATGCATCATTTCACTTATCCTTTTTTCATTCCTAAACAACATTAACTAAGACATTCAAATGCCTTTGTAGACCTAACAAGGAAACTACACATACAATTTCAATTGAAGAACTAAATACACATCAAAGTGGATAGATCTTCAAAGGCGATGTCATTGTCACATACAAAACTCATCTAGACAAGGAAAAAAGTGCAATAGAAGTCTTCCATGCAGACCTCACCGACATGAAACGAGAAATGACCGTAACATTGAATCTTAACAAACATTTTATTCAAATGTTTGAAAACAAAATCTTTCCCGGAGCAAGCATTTGTGTCACAAATTTCCAAATATCTCGAAAAAATGGTTATGACCATGGAGATTGTGACTGTATTTTGCTATTGACTCAAGCAAGTACAATTGAAAATATATCTCAAGTCTGCAAACAAAATATGTTCATTCCCAGTACCACAATATGCCTTCTCCTTGAAAACACAGAGCAATACATTGTCGAATCACGGGGTGCCATAGTTGTCGGTGCAAAGAGGAAACCATACCAAAATACAATGGATATAAAAGATGGAGATATAAAACTCGACAATGCACAGGTATAATGTTCTAAAGACCCACGTACGATACAAGAAAAATTTTCTTCCAAAAATGCCTAAGTACCATAATAAATATTTTGTTTCTCTAGGTATCTTTTCATCCAAGTATGTTGCAACAATATTTCAATGTCATATATTGAAGAGCTGGAACACAAAGAGACAAAAGAAATTCTTCTCAACTTGCTGAACACAACATATGAGGTATGCTTTTGAAATTCCTTTAACACTTCTTGCTTACTATCCATACTATAAAAACATTGTCATTATCGACAATTTCAACATCAATAATTTAAATTTTTTTCCCAAACTTTCTAATCTTTAACAAAAAAAATGACTTTTTAATATCTGACACACAGGTACATGGATTACTTCGAGTGCCAAATGCCTTCTCCATGTCGTTTCAACCAACTTTCTCTAAATGCAATTGCAGCACTGCAAACTTTGGCACACTAAAGAACACAATGACTCATTGCAACAAGTGCAATGAAGAAACAAACTACACATATACACATTTCTTAAATTGCATCTTGACCACTAAAAGAAAAACCCAACTGGAATGTACTTTGTGTAAGGAAATGTTTGGTCATATGTTTCCACTGCTACAAGAAATTACATATTAAGAATATGTACAACACAAGCCAAAATAATATTCGCAGTTCATGGGTTACATAAAGAAGCAAAATACATACTCAATAAAGATAACGTCATCATTGACTTTGACAACAATACATTTCCTTGTATACAATCATCAAGCCAGGTATGCGAGATATA
>MU224205.1:1206768-1230589 GCA_018584345.1 Thuja plicata
ACAAAGAATATATCGTGCCATTCTACACATGTCAAAGTTACAAGTTTGGGTTCTAAACCTGCAATAGCACTCATTCCCAGTTTAAGATACAAAGACAATATATACTATCTTAAGATAGTACAGATCTTTTCTTATTTATGCTTTGAAGACAACTTTACTACTTGTTCCAAATTTTTGATACATCTATTATAAACTTCTGAACAATGGAGTCCTTACCTTTATTTCACAAAACAATAATTCAATTTTGGTTTTCAAATGCTAAGTAAAATGCATGTTGTTTAACATAGAAAAAACTAATTTTTGGACTATGTTCAATGACTTGTTTTTCTACATTCTTATAGTTTTTCCTATTATATATTTTCCTACTTTCACATCTAAACAGTAATACATACAACATGCATGTATGGCGAAAAAAACAAAAAGAAAAAAAAAAAAACATTTATAATGATCTGCAATGAAAATTTATAAAACTATTTCATTACAAAAAGTTAAAATTGCTGATGATTCTATAATTAATTTTTTTTTGGCTGTCCATAGCTGTATCTATCATTGTAGGGCTGCTGACCATATCCTTGATGTGCAGACGCACCATATGCTTTCTGATTTCATCCGTGTTGCAGGTAAGCAGCTTGGGCAGAGGCATGTTGCCGAGAATACCCATAATGCAATGTGAGTTGTTGCCCGTACCCTGTCTCTATTGAATCCGCTCACCATAGCAAGGCTGAGCTATTCCTGGCTGGGCATATTCCTCTACAGAGCTTTGTCGTCCATAACTTGCCTATGTCGACCCTTGTTGTGGGTATGCAGGTTGGGTTGAAACTTGCTTCCCATAGCCTGGTCGAGAAGATACTTGTTGCCCAATCCTAACTGTGGCATAGGTTGTTGCCCATAAGCAGGTTGAGACGCCCCTTGTTGTCCATATCCAGGCTATCAAGCTCCTTGTTGAGGATAGCCAGACATAGCAGCTGATGGTTAGTTGTAACCCTGCTGAGGTGGAAGTGGCTTCCCCTGTCCTTGTCGTGTAGCCCATTGATTTGAAGAATTTTGGGATGGTCCATATCCTTCTGATGGAGTTCCATCCTGTTGAGGAGCTGCAGGTTGTCCAGTTCCTGGGGGACCATAGCCTGGATTACTGTAGGCTTGTTGGTCATATCCTTGTCATGCATCCACCTGTTGTGTGTTAGACACCTTTTCTTATAGTTAGTTGTCAATAATTAGAAAGCAACATTGATAATGCACAACCACATATACAAAGAACCAATAGACATAACAGTATAACAAGCATAATAATCTATAAAAATCTTAAGAGTTGCATTAAGCATTTGGTAGACAATATCCACATTGTCTACCTTTAGTTCAAAATATAAGAGCTCGTCATACAAGACTATAAATATAGTATTGAATAAAACCTTCGCGGCTATATTTAAGATATCAGCGAACCACTACAGCTACTAGCTTGAGATTAAAGTATGATACCAGGATCATCATACTTTGAATTGCTGACACAACCTAACTTGAGGCATGTAAAGAAATCATTTATGCTATTGACAACATATGAATCAGATTGACCTGTCCTCAAAGGAGAATATGCTAATAGTAGTGTGATAATGCAATCATCAATCTTAAAAAAAGTTACATCATCATAGTCATCAAGGTTGGGTCGGTTTGTACACAAGCATGATAATAAACACAAATTTCCATATTAATAAGCACCAGGATTGGGCAGATTTGTCCCCAAGCAGGATAATAAGGCCCAGTCTAGTTTCTACTAGAGACCTAATGAGGTATAGAGCAGTGTACATGGTTTATCAATACAAATAACACCTTTACTATTATAGTTGATAAAACTCAATTGAAATGACGTCAAATAAAAATCATCATAAAGCCAGACTTGTTGCATTTAGAGTTTCAAAATCAACTATTGTTGGCATATGCTCAGTAAATATTTGAAAGAGCATGAAAATCCAACTAGAATATAAAAAGAACCTCTGCAATGACATCTTTGATCAGTTGCTCAGCCCTAGCGATTTGATCTAAACTGCCCATCAACTACACTTGCCTAGTCATGGAAGATGGATCTGAGTCTGTATCTCCTGTTACTTGAATTTTAACATCTCATTGGTGCTGAAGATATATAATAGTTTCTCCACCTTTCCCAATGATTGGTCCAACCTGTATTTTAATTATGCACAAAAACCTCATAGTTAGTCATAGTGGCAACATATGTTTCATAAGCTTGTATGCTAAGATGAACATGCAACTAAACCAGGGAATTTGAAAAAATACAGGAAAAATGAAAACCTTAGTTAAATTATTATATTATAGTAATCTGGAATAATCATAAAAAAATGTAATCCACGATATTAATGATATGACACACTTTTGCAGAAATCTGAGGTAATTGATTGTAGATATCTATAAGATCTTAAGAAAACTCATATTCACAGGCTTCATAATTTTGTACGATATATAAAACTCAAGATCAATATTAGCTTAATTGAACAATCAACCAAATAACTAAGCTTGCCTTAGCATTAGTACGTCAACTTTTTAATGCCTCAAAACCATAGTATCATCCTTAAAAAACAAATTAAGAAACAACTATATTTGTATAAAAAAACTAATGAAAAATATTTATCAACTAAAACATTTTTCACAACTTATTAAAATTAAAACTACTTCCACAACTTAAGACTTGGATAGTTTAACATTTTATTTTCCAGGAATGAAAATTTGTAACAACCAACTGCAATAGATTGTGGGAGTAGCGAGAAACAATAAAGTAAGCATAGAGCAACACTCATCCAACAACCACTCTCACATAAGCTTTGCTTTTACTTTTAAGGTTAAATTTTTACATCTTTCATTTTATATAGTTAAACGAAATGATTCAAGTCTAAAAATAATTCTTAACCATCAATTTATAGAATATAAATTTTATATTTTAAATAGAATTTTCAACAATGCTTACATAGAACTAAAAAAAAAATATAACTTACAATTTACAATTGATAATAAAGAAACTAAATTACACCTTAACCCTGATTTATCCATAGCAATTGAAACTAATTAACAAACAACTATATTTGTATTAAACAACAATGAAAAATATTTATCAACTAAAATATTTTTGACAAATAATTATAATTAAAACTACTTGTACTTAGCATCAATATGGGTCTATCAAAAACATTAATTTCCAACAATCCATGAAATAATATTGATAGCTTCTAGATTCAATTGTGTGTTAATTTTTAATTCAACATTTGAGATCACTCGTTGTGATCCATCATCTAACTAAAGAAGTGCTAGAAGAGCAAGTGGTCAACTTTTACTCTACTATCACTTCTTCATCTTGATGATGAATCACATAGAGTGATCTAAAACATTGATATAAATTACTTATCTTCATCCTGATAATGGATCATAGAGAGTGATCCAAAACGTTAAAAACTAATATACAAAGTGATCAACTTACTATGCTAACACTTCATCCCAAAGATAGATCACAGAAAATGAATGTAAAAACTAACACAATCAATTAAAAATCTATTTACATCAATCAATATGAATCTAGTTTAATCATACGACTCATATACGAACATGCATATTTTGTTAGTGATATGTCAAAGGCTAAATGAATACACTCTAACTTGTTCATCGGTCATATTGTACATATTTTTTAAACAATTATAAACTAAATATTGTGAATATAATATCTATCATTAATTGAAGAAAATATAAATATAATGTGAATAAAAATATTACCTTTATTGAATACTTAACTGCACCATTGTGAAACCCTATCCGTTCCTTAGTGGACCACTTTTATCCCCTACATGAAATAGGGACAGAAAAAAGTTGAAAATTTGATTGCAATGTTTGCTTTACCTAAGGCCATCTCACAAACTGATAAAGAAAAAGTTATTTTTCCTGCTGTGACGCGACCCGTTGTGACCAATTTATAATAAAAAGTGGTAGCCGCCCTAACATTTTTTTAATTCAACCCGTGCATACGTGCACGGCAAAAACACGTAAGAGCCCAAGAAAATGACGCAATGCACCAGAAGAGAGCCGCCATTGATGCACAAATCGCTAAACTCCATTGACCGTTGCCAATTCAGCGCCGGCCATGGAAATCACGTGTATTTGAACATAAAAGCCAGTCAAATTATCTACGCCGTCTATTGAAAGCCTAATTTGCCTTTGAGTTTGACCATGGTCGAAACCAGCTCACTTATATAAGTAAATTTCATTTTTTCCTCAGCGCAAGAGGAAAGCCAAGTTGGATTCAGATACCAGTGCGCTTAACGAGCTGGTTCTTCATATTTGGCAGTCATAATTGTTGGCATGGCGCATTTACAGAACAGCGGCAAAATTTTGATTGCAGGCGGTGGCATTGCTGGCTTAGCCACTGCGCTTACTCTTCATAGGTATAATTTCAACTCTAATATGAATTTTTGGAGGATAAATCTTTATGTTTATTGTTAAACTGTGATTAATCTACAGGCAAAAAATGTTTAGCATACAAAAAAATCCACAAGAAATTAATTTCTGCTAAATGCAGAAATCTGCTACTGTAAGTAAAAGAATTAGGCTTGATTTCGAAATGAAAAAAATAAATTTGGAAGAGAATCTAAAAGAAATTCTTAACAACAAACAGATTAACGTTCAAATAGCATATTCAAAAATTCTTTAAAAAAGAAGAAAAATTAGTCAAAATCACTATCCACAGAATATAAATCAATAAATTTTAGTCGAATTCTGATAAATTTCAGATTACATATCCACTCATCAAAATTTAATGGTGTTGCAGACTAGGATTGAAAAGTATAACCGTGCTGGAGCAAGCAAGCTCATTGCGAGTAACAGGTGCCTCTCTCACCATCTGGGACAACGGCTGGAGAGCTCTTGATGCTCTCGGCGTGGGAGACACTCTTCGCCGCAGGCACACGCAGTTAAAGAGGTATTTTGTTCAAGCAATTCAAATTAAAAAGCTTTCGCACATAAAATATCCAGAAACCTGTTAAAATTATTTTCAATCATGAAATTCTAAAATTTTTAACCTGTGTTTTCTGAAAAGAATTGACACGCTATCCACAACCAGCGGCCTCACCAAGAGTATCGATCTGCAGCACCATGAAGTGCGCTGCGTGCAACGAAAACTGCTTCTCGAAACCCTAGCTCAAGCCCTGCCGGCAAATACTATTCGATTCGGCTCAAAGATTTCCGCAATTCACCAACGGCAAGACAATTCAAGCATTGTAACACTCGATGATGGAAGCCGCATTTCGCCAAAGGTACTTTCTTTGCTTCGGTGCAGAAGTTTTAACGAGGGTTTGGAATACTTGGAGAAGATTTTTTAGCAGGGGCTTTTGCTAATGAGATCAAATTTCAGGTTGTTGTAGGATGCGACGGAGTGAATTCGACGGTGGCGAAGTGGCTAGGGTTTGGATCCCCAAATTTGGCAGGACGATCTGTGTTTCTAGGGTTAGGGACTTTTCCGCAGGGCCACCATTTTCAGCCAATTATGACACAGATCTGGGGAGACGGATTAAGGGCAGGTTTCGCTCCTTGCAATGATAGGGACGTTTTATGGTTCTTGTCTCGGAAGAGCTTTCCTCGAGGTAAATACTCAAACTAATACTCTGCTACTCTTTGGTTTTGGTTCTTAGACTCCATAGTCACTGTTTAGTTTTTTCACGATCGGTTTGTTTTCTGCATTATTCTTTAAGCACAGTTATAAAATTCACTCTCCACAAGTGATCTAAGTTCCTAGTCTTTCTACATATCTACTTCCTTTTACATTTTGTTTTTAGATAGGTTGTATTAATAAATGTTAATATTTTTGTCTTTATATAACAGATAATAACAATTGCATATATTTAAATTATAAAATATTAACATTCCGGATCTATTATTAGGGATGATATATGTACAAGAGAACATAAAAAAGCATAAAAATGATGGATCATAGAGTGTGATCTGAAATCTTAATGTTAAAAATTTCTACACAATCAAATCCCAAAATAAATTACACAACATTAAACAACTATCTATAGACTAAAAACACAAATCATCTAAATAATTAATTGAGCAATGGTTGACACACTATACTTAACTAGTTATTAATAACTAGGTGTCAGAATTTTTTCATATTTAAAAGATATTTATTTTAATTAAAAGTAAGATACAATTTGTTTAACAAAATATATTGAAAAAATTAATTTTCTTAAATCTTGGCATCAAATTTTAAAATTTGATAAAGTAAAATGCACTATTTTCACAAATTTGCCACTATGCTAGACTTCCTCTTGTTATTGTTTAATTTTATTGATATTTATTTGTATTAATGTGTAAACAATGCTTTTAATATTTATTTAAGAGAATTTAAATGATTACAAATTACTAAATAAAATATAATGTACCAATATTATCATATTTGATATTACAAGTATATAAATTATATTATTATACAATATATTTTATAATAAAATATATTAATGAAAAATATAGTTAATATATTTTTTTTGAAGTCTATCTATATATAATATACATTTGAAAATGCCATTTTATTTTTATCAACATTTTGAAACCTCGTTGTTGTGCAACCTTGTTAAATTAGTTGCCTTTTTGAAATGGGGTTTATGAATTTTTAAATACTTTTGTTTAGAAGAAATCTCAGAAAGGGAGAAAGGGAAAAAGTTAGATGAGAAGTTGTAGCAATTGTATGCAAATACAATTATTTTAAAAAAATTGTCACATAGACTATCACATAGATATTAAAGTTTTGATATTAAAGAAAACATTTACCATTTTACATGATTTTATTTTATTTATTTTTTCATTTTTCCCTTTTTTAATAAAAATAAAAATAAGATCCTAAAGTCTTCAGGCTCTTTTTGACTACCAACTTATTAAATAATCTTTATTTTAAACAACTTTCTATATAATAACAACATTAGAGCTTATCACAAAATTATTTTTTATTTTCTTTCAATTTTCTTTATAATAATAGATAATTTTTGTAACTAATTAAAATTAGGAATTTGAACTAAATTTATCATTGACTTATTTCACCATCATAATGCAATGTAAAATTAATTTGAAATAAACGCATAATTAATATTAAAATAATTAACCCCAATTTTTTTTATTTTTGGTTTCTTTAACAAAATGAATTGATAATTCCACATTATTTGTGTTTCTGGTTTGTAAATGCAGACACCGAAATCTCCTATGATGTGAAAATCCTTCAAGAAGAAGCAGTACAGTTAGTGGAAGTTCTTGGGAGCAAAGAAATTATAGAGGTGATAAAGAGATCGGTTCCCAGTAGTTTAAGCCTGGCCATTTTGAAGTACCGCTATCTTTGGCCGTTTATAGCAGGTAAAGCGCAGAAAGGCAATGTGACTGTGGCAGGAGATGCAATGCATCCAATGACTCCTGAGTTGGGGCAGGGCGGGGCTTTGGCTCTGGAGGACTCGGTCATATTGGGGAAATGCTTGGCAGAAGTGGATTTAGAGAAATTGGATGAGATTGAGGCGGCATTGAAGAAATATGTGGAAAAGAGGAAAGTGAGAGCTTTTGGAATGGGAGTGGGATCCTCTATTTCGGGATTTGTGCAGAGTGGAAGTTGGTGGTTGCCCAAGCTCATTCGGGAGAAAGTTATCTTCAATAGACTTTCGCCCAAGATACTTCGTCATACAGAGTATGACTGTGGCACTCTTCCAACCCTCTCTTAACTTCTCTCATCATGGTTAACTAGAGGTGGGCTAGGGTTTATAAGGGAAACCTTTCTAAGCTTCAACACTTTAAAGAGTCTTATAATGTGGGATCGTTGCCAATTTTTATTGCATTAAAATGTTCATTTAATTTACTTTACAAAATGATCATCTCAATTTGATAGTGTTTAGTGTAAGATGTTTAAAGTTTTTGTAATGGATATTTTGTAGCAGTCGGTTAAGTTATGGATATGTTAATTCATAATTAGAAGAGATGGATTTATGTGAATCATCATTTATAGAAATTGTTATTTTGGTATGTTTAAAATATTTTATATTTTGTATTGAACATTTTGTGGCGATTAAAAATTATAGATATATCAACTCATTATCACAAGAAATAGATTCTCTTGAACAACTATTCACAAAATATGGTTTAGACAAAGAAAAACTCAAAACTATAATCAATTAGATTTCTCTATAAAAGGTCTTTATGCAAAATTATTAAAAATTATAAATATATTAACTCATGATCACAAGATATGGATTCTCTTAACAACTATTCACAAAATATGGTTTAAATAAATAATAAGTCAAAACTATAATCAATCATGTTTCTCTGTAAAAGATCTTTAAATATAAATATTAAAACCGACAACTTTATAATTGATAATTTTCTAGAACTTGAAAATTTGGCTTGATTTTACATTGGTAATGATAAAAGTGTCTATAAGATTGTAATCTCAAAGTTATGGTTCAAGTGGGCTTCCTTTCTTCTTCAATATATTATTTCTACTAGCTTTGTTTAAACATTCAACGCTTCAATAGTCAAATATATTTTGCATCTTATCTATATACAAAAATAGTGAATAGTTATCCCATTTTATTGGCAACAATTTATCTTAAATCTTTGAACTATTTGATGTTTAAAAATAGCCCTACATATCATATATAGATGAAAAAATGTATTTTAATTTATAAAATTTGATTCATCCATACATAATTTTCAATAGTATCAAGTTTTGAAGCCCTCTTCAAGCTAGAGCATTGTCATTTGTCTATCAAATGAATAATTTCCAAATCCTTGTGTTTTAAGATTACAAATGTTTTTGAATTAGAAAGTAGCATAACAAGGGTATTGACCCTTGCAAAATCACTGGGAGAACTAGTAAGAGACCATTAGATTAACCAGTCCAAACAAACTTAAACATTTACAACTAATCAACATTTACAGTAGAACAACAACTAAGAGACTGCTGAAAAAATGAAAGACATGTGACCAGTGTGAGGGAAAGACAAAATGTGGAAACCCTAGGGAGCATCCATTTGACTGCATGTGGCTACCTCCAATAGAGGACCCTAGTCTCTCTTAAGGAAATCTAACAAATCCTTTTTTTTGTCTTCATCATTTTCATGAGGATTCCTTTGGAGAAGATACAATGTTGTGGTGGTACTATACATCACCCCAATACCAACTTTTGCAACCCCCTTCACCTCTTTCTCCAAGAAATCCACCTTCTTGACCAAAGCTTGGACTTGTTTAAATAGTCTTAAACAACCAAGGCAATTGTTGAAGGTTGACGAAGTATTCTTTAGATCATTTGTGTTACCCTCCATCCCTTTGAGGCTATTTGAAACGTGTGTGGTGTTTTTATCACTACCCGAGCCTTGCAAAGTCCCTGTTCGATCCCTCGTAACTTGATCTTCTCTGCATGCCAATTTCCCTCATGTTTATACAGTTCACTAGATTGTATATCTCATATACATTTGTACTTCGAATAGTATGTCATGAGGGTGGATTTAACCTTCTTTAGGCAGTGTGCCTAGGCAGTGAGCCCATTTTTACTGTTGACTCCTAACAGGGTCCGTCCTTTAACATGGACTATGCACTGTAATGCATCAATAAGCTCCCGATGATGGGTCATAGAGTGTGATCTGAAATGTTGATGCTAAAAACATACACAATCAAAACCATAAATTCAAATGGATTGTGGAAATATGATCAATTTAACGGCTAAATCTTTTAACAGGGATACTATACTCTCAGTACATCATTTATGGGTTCTAATTCCCACTAGGTTTTTATTTAACATGGGTTTCCTTGACAACAAAAGATTGTTTTATGGTGTTGGCATTTACTGTGTTATCATTTGGATTAGATTTTTAATGGATAAAGTTTAATGTTTAATAATCTATCTCACAACTGATTCACCCCCCCTCTCAGTTGTGTTGGTGGACTGTTATTCTTAACAATTGGTATCAAAGCTAATGGTCCTTAGAGAGAAAGCTTAACAGCTTGAGGTGATCCTGAAGATGGAACTCTATAGGAAGGATAGTTCAAAGTTTGATCTTGAAAAATTTGACAGTTGGAAGAACAAGATGATAACACATTTTCTATGCTTGGGAATCGACTATTGGGTGATTACAAAGAAGGATGTATAGATGAAGGCTAAGGATGAACTAGATAAATATACCGATGAAGAAAATAATATATTTTCATATAACATGGTTGCAAGAGAAGCGCTGATTAGTGCACTCTCTGAAGGTGAATTCACAAAGGTTAAAGATTTGGATTTTGCACACTAAATCTGGTCAAGATTGGAATCACTATATGAAGGAGATAAAATTTCTAACCAGACAAAGTTGCAGAACTGGAAGACAAGGATGGAAAATATGAAGATGAGAGATGATGAGAACATTAGAGCATATGTATAGAGAGTCACACATGTTTTTATTGGGATTAGAAACTCTGGAGGCACATACAATGAAGAATAAGTGATTGCAAAGATTATTAGATCTTTGACACCTGTTTACAAAACTAAAGTACAAGCTATAGAAGAGGTCATACCTTTAACCATGAACTATAATATATAGATTTTGATTGCAAAATTAACTACTTTTGAGGCCATAGAGCTAGGAGATTTATTACCTAAAGTTGAGACAACATTCAAGGCGATTGTGCATAAAAATAAAAAGACTTTATCAACAACTGCGAGCACCAACACGAGTGACTTGAGAGAAGAGCTTGGTGAATATGTTGATGACTGGGAACAAATGCAGGAAGAAGAAAGAAAGTTAGATGAAATTGTGGCCCTGATCGCTAGAAGAGAAAAGAGAGGTAAGGGTAAGTTTGAAGGAAAGTTACCTCTAAAATTGTTTTCATGCAATAAGATAGGTCATTGTTCATCTAGATGTCCTACAAGGGTTCCAAAGCATAAATCTAAGTTTTATAAACCTAAGGATGATGGGGTATATACACGAAGATGGGGGACCAAAAAGGTGCCAAACTTTTTTTTTGTCCCCCAAAAGCCATAGGGCGTACGCCCTATAGGGCACACGCCCTATGGCTTTGATTTCCCGAGCCTAAGGCTTGGGCAATCAAAACCAATAAGGCCTTAATCTCCACCATTTATAAAATAAATTAGTATTTTAGAAACTAGATTCAAAGTAGAACAACTCTTGTTTTTGTCACATTTTAAAAATTTGAGTGTAACTATCCTCAATTTCTTGTTGAAGTTCAGAGTTTGCTAATTTCAGAAAAAAAGTGGCATCTTATACCCCTTTTTTGGTCCCCCATCTTTGTGAACTTACCCGGTGACGCTATTGATTATGATGAGATTGGATTTATTCATAGCAGAACTACTATGCATGTATATGTTGAAGAGATATATTTTATATTGTTATTATTTTCGGGTGATACCACAATAGTGGGTTACACTTTTTTGCCTAAATGGACATTGAAGTCTACATTTTGAGAAAAACTTTCACATTCGGATGCATGTTGTCGTTAAACTATTTGAAATCAGAAGATGAAGTAAACTAGAGTCTTTTAGGATTTTCTGTCTAGATTCTAAATATATTTTTTTTATTTTTTTTTTAATTGATTTTAATGGTTTTTTTTTTCTCCCACTAAAACTGCTATGTTGCTGAAAATGTCATTTTCAAAAAGGTACAATGACTTCGTACAACATAACTTTTTTATAAAATAGATATCAATGTGCTTCTTTTAAATTTGGTTTTTTAACATCCATACGGAGGGCATGCAATTGGTTTGACAACATTATCATGATTATTGCGTATTTTATGAATGTTTGAAGTAGAGTAAACTGTAATTGTGACATACATTGACTGCGTAGCTGATAACTTGTGTATTTATCGAAATTCAAATTTTTTTTTGATAGAAATAAGACTCAAAGCCGGAGGGCACTATTATTTTTCAAAATTTTTTTTATCTTTTCTACTATTTTTCATTGAACGTCAAACCTGGAAGTTTATATTGGATAAAAAACCTACATCTGATGCACGTCAAAATACATAGACCTAATTAATTCAAAATTTATCAAATCTATATTCGTTAGAAAGCTCATTCAGAGTACTTGTGTGATGCAAAAGGAGGTGTCCCTATTCTTCCATTTGAGCCCCATGCTTGAGCCCCGAAGCCATGAAAACTATAGATTTCTATTAGCCTTTACAGATAGCCTCAATTTTTGGGGTTTCGATCGAAAGTACTTTCTTAGTTTAACATGTGTATGGGTCAAAATCCCACTAAAATCTTTCTTATCTTAGTTTCGATCAAAACTAACTTAGTTTCGATCGAAACTAGGTTAGTTTTGATTGAAACTATGCAAAAAAGTAGTTTCAATTGAAACTATGAATGTTTCGATCGAAACAATCAAGTACTTTCTATCAAAAGTACCCGACTAAATCCTCCTACCTCACGGATTCTTGAGAAATTTCTTCGTCCAAAAAAGTGTAACCCACTATCGTGGGATCACCCTTTCTTTTTGTTTCTTATCTTTAGTAGCTCTCTCTCTCTCTCTCTCTCTCTCTCTCTCTCTCATTTTGCTATTTTGTGTCTAATATAGGACGTACGCCCTATAGGGCGCACTCCCTATAGTGAGTATAGGGCGTGTGCCCTTTTAATGACATTGAATTTTACCAAGCCTAAGGCTTGGATTTGCCTTGGAGTTCCAACCCAAAGGCTTGGAGGATTCAAATAGGTCTGAGACGTGTTTTCCAGCAAACCTACAAAAAAATAACATTTTTTCTTGTGTGCTCCCAGTCAGGTTTGTACATGGTTCAATAACGATAAAATCAGATGACATGATATTGTAGATCTCTCTGATAGCTATCTAACAATGTAATTTATTTTGAATTCTCATTATTTTAAGCAATTCATCTCTAATTTATTTTCTAAGTATGTCCGATTTTTGTCAAAAGCCAACGTGTATTCATTTGGGCTTAGATTTTGGCTCGTTCATCGAATTTTGAAAAAAAATACATTTTCACAAACTAGACTCCATTCTACACACTTTCAAAAAAATAAGTTTTGATTTTCAATTAGTTTAAATGATTTCTAGGTGGAGCACACAAAAATTTCACATTTTTAGGATGTGTCCACTTCGGAAAATGGCAAAAAATCACACTTTCATCAAAACATTAGTAGAAAAATCTGGGATAAACTAGGTGGTGTTAGCTAATTTCTCACTGGAGCAATTAATGTTTTTTTTTTTTAAAATCAACATTTGAGGGGGAGCACACCAAACGCTATGTTTTATTTTTTCACAAAAAATAGGACCACTTTTTGTGCTCCCCCTTTTTGAGGACCTTAATCTCCACCATTTCTAAAATAAATTAGTAGATTAGAAACTAGATTCAGAGTAGAACAACTCTTGTTTTTGTCACATTTTAAAATTTTGAGATTAACTATCCTCAATTTCTTGTTTAAGTTTAGAGTTTTCTGATTTCAGAAAAAAAAAAAAAAAAAAAAAAGAGGCATCTTATACCCCCTTTTTGGTCCCCCATCTTTGTGAACTTACCCAATGATGCCATTGATTATGATGAGATTGGATTTATTGCTATCAAGGATGATAAACCTATTCATGAAGAAAGAGTCTTAGTGTCACTTGTTGAAAAGAAAACTGAATGGGTCATAGATAATGGTTGTTGACACCATATGACTGGAGATAGAAATAAATTTGTTAAGCTAACAAAGTATGATGGTGGTGTTTTGAGATTTGGTGATAATACTCCTAAGCTTATCATTGGAGTTGGATCTATTTCTCTAGATGGAAAGACCAATACTGACAATGTGTTACTTGTTGATGGACTTAAGCATAATCTGTTGAGTGTTGGATAGCTAGTGGACAAAGGTTATCAATTTAAATTCATTGATGAGAAATTCTCTATCAGAAGTAAATTAGAAGACTTGATCACATCTGGTACTAAATCCAGAGGTAATGTATTTGAATTAAATACATATGAGGCTTCTTATTTTTTTGCAAAGGTTGATGACAGTTGGTTATGGCATAGATTATTTTGTCATGTGAATTTTGATAATATTATGAAGGAAAGTATGACTAATATAGTTAGAGACCGACCAAAGATTGTGAAACCATCTAACACCATGTGTAGAGAATGTGTATTGGGGAAATAGACTAGAAGCAGTTTTAAAAGAAAATCTTACTCAGTGAAAGGGAAGTTGGATCAAGTACATACAAATCTACGTGGTCCTACAAGAACAAGATCTTACTATGGTGAAATGTATTTTATACTTTTTGTTGATGAATTTTCTAGGATGATGTGGGTTACATATTGAAGAGAGAAAACTGAGGCTTTTGAAAAATTCAAGATATTCAAAGAAAAAGTTGAGAATGAATCGGGCTTAAAGATAAAATTTTTGATATCAGATAGAGGTGGAGAGTTTACTTCATATTTTTTTAATACCAATTGTGAAGAGCATAGAATATACATACAAGCATCTTCTCCTAAGACACCACAACAAAATGGGATAGTAGAGCGAAGAAACATAACAATATTAGATGCTACTAGAACTATGTTGCTAGAAGGAAATGTATCTCATGTTCATTGGAGAGAAGTTGTTGCTACTTCTATTTATACTTTGAACAGAATTCAGATCATAGAAGGTACAAGTAAGAATCCTTACACATTATGGTTTAATCATACTCCTACTGTGAAATATTTTAGAATATTTGATAGTAAATGCTATATCAAAAGAGCTCATGAGATAGGAAAGTTTGATGCTAGAAGTGATGAAGGGATCTTCCTTGGTTATTCCACTAAAAGAAAAGCTTATAAATGCTTCAATATGAGATCGAGGAAGATGATTGAAAGCGCTAATGTGAGGATTGATGAAATGATCCATATTTAGGAAAGAATCTATGAGTGCAACCAGACTATAGAGATCAAGGAGGTTATTATAGATCAAGAAGAACCTTTTGAGATTGACCATGAGATCAAGGTATGTGAAGATGACTCAAATGAGCTTACTAAAATTCCTAATAATCTTAGGTATGTTAAGAAAAACCATCCTGAAGATTAAATTATTGGAGATGCAAATAGTCGAATGATGACAAGATTGAGATTAAGAGATGAAATTTGTTTGATTTCTCAAGTTGAACCAAAATCTACTGATGAGGCATGTAGAGGTGAATCTTGGACTAAGGCTATTGATGTAGAGATCTCCCCTAAATAGGTAAATTTTATGTGATATGGCCTTAGGTGTCTAAACTACACCAGAACTGACTTGTGAGAGTGCTCTACACCTTTGTATGATCTTGCAAAAAACCACAAAGTCACTATCCTCCTTGAGGATTCTATGTCTTTAGTGAGTATAAATGATATCTACTTGAATCAAGCACAAAATAGGAACCTATATGTTGAAAAGGGGATGGAAAGGTTCCAAAATGCACAAATATATCTTCTTGAAGTGAGCCACAAACCCTTGAAATTTTTGAGGTTTCAAACACCAATTTTGGCTATTAGGCCTGCCTAGCTTGTAGCCCTAAGTATGGAGTTTTTGGGGATTAGTTATCAAGTTTCTCAAAGGACTTATAGAAAAAATAACATATTCATACACCCTTTACTTAGATGTGTCGAACCCCCAAATAAATTACTCCCAACTTGCAAGGACACCACTAAACAATCACTGTTGCACTAGGCCTAATTAGACCTAAAAGACTCGATTCGTTGTAAAATTCTTCACCAATAAAATTTTATAGACATTCCACTAATTTGAATTAACTTGGGGACACCTAAGAGACCACAATCCACCATTATATTTCTTTTATCCACCCCCAAAGTGTTACTGACACTTCATTCTTTCCTACACTGTTCCAAGCACATAAAGATGCTTGGACTAGGGCCTGCAACCAAAAATAGAAAAAATCCTTCCTTGCTCCCGTGCTTCTAGGATGTTAAAGTAAATGTTCCCTAATTGCATTTCCCTAAGGGGCATAGATTTCCAGTTGTTAGAATGCAAGTTAGGACATTTTATTTGCAAACCACTGGTTCATGAGGGTTTCATGTGCACCCGAGAAAGAAGCCCTTATAACTTCTTCTAAAAATCTCCAAATTGAACCAAACCAAAAGAATTCAAACCTTACTTCATCACAGACTCCAAATATTTGAGATTTCTTCCTATGCAATCAATTACAGATCCTCCCACAAGCAATCTTCAACACATAATGTAGAGGAAAAAGGTTATTTTATTGGTCTGAATGCAAAATTACATCAATTGTCTTCCACCAGTCTAAAAGGGATGTTTGAAGACATTTTCCATTGATTCCAACACACCAAGGGTGACTAGGTCTTACAATTGGCTTATTAACAAAACTTAAGATTTATTTGATCCTTTGGCATAAAATCCCTTGGATGAATCCTTGAAGACCCCTGTTGAGGATCTTTTGTTGATGAGAGTAGGGAGGTGCTCCTGCACCATACTCCCTTATTTTCAAAAATCAAGGGAGAAATTGTTGAAGGGTTGTTCAATGTTTGTTGATACAGTCTTCATTCATCCAAGTTGCATCAATGTCTAGTAACCCCTTTCACTTGATCAATTAATCTATATAGGTCTTCTTCCTTATTTGTTTGACAATCTTGGAGTCAATAATTTTCTCCAATTGTAGTGTTTGGCTTGGTGGTAGGTCCTCGAGCCATTCAACTTGTGCATCTTCATTATCTTGCAGAGAAGTGTTAGGTCTTGCATCACCTTTAAAAGGAGTGAGATCACAAATATTGAAAATAGGAGAAATAGAAATAGTGGGTGGCGGAGAGATTTCATATGCATTGTCTCCAAATTTGTGGAGTATTTGACAGGGACTAATATTTCTCATCTACAATTTTTTGTGTCGCTTAGGTAGCCTTGCTTTGTATAGGTATGCCCACACTTGATCTCCTTCTTTGAAGGTAACATACTTCTTCTTTTTGTTTGTGTTCCTTATATTTTGCAGTATTCTGATTCAGTGATTCTCTGACCTGATCATGTATATGTTTGATCCATGCTGACAAATCATCCACTTGAGAATTGACCTTGAACTCATTTGGTAATTCTCTCAACTCCATTACCCCTCTAGGGTGACTTCCATAGTTTTCTTGGAATGGTGTCTTCCCTGTTGATCTATTTACTGAATCATTAAATTCAAATTCTGCTTGAGAAAGAATTGAATCCAAAGTTTGTCCATACTTTTTGGTGAGACATCTGAGGAGGTTTCCCAAGGATCTATTTACTACTTCAGTCTGCCCATCTGTTTGTGGATGATAGGCAGAACTGAATGAAAGATTTGTGCCCAACATTTTCCAAGGGGTTCTCCAAAAATACGCTTGGAACTTAGCATCTCTGTTTGAGATTATGGATGTTGGTAATCCATGAATTCTGACCACCTCTTTAAAAAACAAGTTATCAATGTGATATGTATCATTAGAAACCTTACAAGGAACAAAGTGTTCCATTTTTATAAATTTGTCTACTATGAAAAAGATGCTGTCAAATCCTTGTTTGGTCCTACAGAGTCCTAAGAAAAAATCCATGGTCACACTATCCCATGGCTTTGTTTGTATTAGAAGTGGTTGGTAAAGTCCTTGGTTTGTTCTAACTCCTTTCCCTCTTTGGAAAATGGTGCAAGTTTCAACAAATTTCCTTACATCATTGGGTAACCTTGACCAATGATAGTTTCTTCTTAGTAACTTAAGTGTTTTTTTAATACCAAAATGACCTCCTAGCATACCAAAATGTTTTTCCCTTATGAGATTCTCTCTCATGAAGCATTTAGGGATGCATAGTTGACCCACTTTAAAAAAAATACCATTCTACAATAGATATTCTGAATATGTAGTATTTTATGCATTAGAGAGTGTAGAGAAAACCTTGTAAATGTCACCAAAATCTAGATCATCTTTGAATAGGTGTGTTAGGGCATCAATTCCCATGCTTTGTACCTATATTTATTCAACCAAAACTACTCTTATACTGAGATCATCTTCTACCTTGTTTGAGGGTCCCTTGTGTTTTACTGAGAAGGTGTATGCTTGGAGTTGTTCAACCCATTTCATGTTCTGCAACTCAATTTGTCCTGGGTATTGAGAAAGCTTAAGGAATTATTGTTTATGAAGAAAATGAATTATTTAGGGAGCAAGTAGTGCCTCCACTTTTTGATGGCTTGAACCATTGCATAGAGATCCAAGTCATGTGTATTGTATTTCTTCTTGGCTTCATTAAGTTTTTCTGAGAAGAAAGCCACTGGTTTGCCATCTTGACTAAGGACTGCTCCTATGGCCAGATTGCTAGCATTAGTTTCTACTATGAACAACTTGTTAAAATTTGGTAGTGCCAAGATGGGGTATTGTGCCACTCTTCCCTTCAAATATTCAAAAGCCTCATCTGCTTTGGTTGTCCACTGAAATTTGATCTTCCTAACACCTTTTATGGTATCAAGAAAAGGTGCGCAAATGTGACTGAAATTCTTAACAAATTTCATATAAAAGGTAGCTAATCCATGAAAAATTCTGACTTCTCTTGGTGTTTTTGGTGTTGGCCAGTTGAGGGTAGCATCGACCTTTTCATGATCCATTTTTAATGTGCCCTTTGAGATGAAAAAACCAAGAAATGTCAATTCTTGTTGCATAAATGTACACTTTTCCAGATTTATAGATAGTTTCTTCTCATGTAGCATTTGAAGGGCTCGTTCCAAGTGTTTCATATGTTCCTCTTTAGTTCTACTAAAGATTAAAATTTCATCCAAGTAGACCACTACAAAATTGCCTATGAAATCATGAAGCACTTCATTCATTAGTCTCATGAAAGTGCTAGGAGCATTGCTAAGACCAAATGGAATTACAAGTCACTCATATAACCCCTCAGTGGTTTTAAATACAATTTTCCACTCATCTCCAAACCTTATCCTTATTTAATGATAACCTGATTTAAGGTCTTTTTTTGAAAAATATCATGCTCCTCCAAGTTGGTCTAAAAGATCCTCAATCCTTGGTATTGGGAATCTGTATCTGATGGTGATTTTGTTTATTTCCCTTGAATAAGTGCATAGTTTCCCTTTTCCATCCTTTATAGGGACCAATACACTTGGGACTACACAAGGGCTGAGACTCTTTTGAATGAGCCCTTTAGTCAACAATTATGTCACTTGTTTTGTTACCTCTTCATTTTGATCAGGGGTGAGCTTATATGAAACCTTATTGGGTAGGAAGCACCAAGGATGAAGTCTATCTGATGACATGTATGCCTCAATGGTGGAAGTTCATCTGGTATGTCTCATGCAACTATACCTTTATACTTCTGCAGTAAGTTGTCTACTTCCTTAGGTACTTCTTTATGTATTACCTTCTCCTTAGGTTTGATGACTAAGTCATATCCTACCTCTATCTCTTGGATGGTATTAATCATCTCTTTTTCTCCTGCACGCATGACTAATTGTTCTTTTGGCTTTTCTTAGTGAGGGTTTGGAAGAGGGAGTAGATTGTATTTGTGACCATTCTGATTGATCTGATATTTTTTTTTGGTTCCATCATTTTTGGCTTGTAAATCATATTGAAATGGACATCCTCATAGTAAGTGACAAACATCCATATCTTATACATCACATAGGACTTTTTCTTTATAGTCTTTAATGGAGAAATCTACCCAAGCTTGTTCATTGGTGAGGATTTTTTGTCCATTTTTAAACTAGGATACATGGGATGGGTTGGGATGGGGTATCTTTTCCAATTTCAACTTATCTACCATTTCTCTAGATACAAGATTTTTTAGTAGAACCATAATCAATTACTAATTTTCATACCTTTCCATGACTTTTACAATTTGTCCTAAAAAGACTCTTCCTTTGAGGAGGCTCCACTGGCATGTTTTATTGAATCAAAGTCTTCTTCATCATGAGGCATACTCCTTATCCAACATAGTCTCTCCCCCGTTCTACATCATCTTCTTGTACCAGGTTGGCTCTTCTCTCACCTTACATGTTTTTCTTATCTCTGTCTGGACACCTATTGGTGTAGTGGCCTGATTGATTATAGTTGTAGCATCTGATGTGTCCATTGTTTCTCCCCCAATTTTTACCCTACCATTTCCTCTTCTTCCTATATATCCACCCCTTCAACTAATTTTTCCTTGTGTTTTTTATTTGTTAGATTATCCTTGGGGTCTAGAATTTTTTTGTCTTCCTCCAAATTTTCCTCTTCCTCTCCCATTCTTACCTCTTCCTCTACCACTCTATTCATTCCTTCTTCTGAACTTCTCTTCAACTTTTAATTCCAAATGATAGCATTGGTTTATCATGGTAGGGATTGTCAAACTTAGTTCATCTTGGATTGAGACCCTTAGGCCTTGCATATATCTAGCAAGCTTCACACATTCTGGTTCTGCCAATTTAGATTTCATTAACAACTTTTGAAATTCCTTTGTGTAACTTGAGATATCCATCTCTTTCTGTCTTAGACTCATTCTTCTTTTATGAAGTTGGAATTCATAATCTCTAGGGACATAAGTTTCATTGAGTAGGGTCACCATGATTTTCCAAGTGGTGACTAGATTCTTTCCATTCTTCACCCTATTGTCTTGAGTGAAGTTCCACCATGTGAGTGCAAGACTTTGATCTTTGACTTAGCAATCTTCCCCCTCTAATTCTTAGTGATGTCTTCACAATCAAAGAAACTAGTTAGGGCATCAACCCAATCCATAGCAACATTTGGGTCCATCTTCCCATTGTATATAGGCAATTCAAGCTTGGCATCCATGGTTCTTCTCTCCATACACTTTAGAGTCTTCATTAGTAGCCTCTGATTTGCAGGACACTCTTCTTATTCCTACTCAAGGGGTTCTTTCTCACTCCCTTCTTCAACATCTTCTGAGTTTCCACTACTATTCTTACAAAGCTCTTCCCTAAGATCTTCCATCTCTTGCCTCATTAGTCGCATCTCTATGTCTCTTTTTTCATCTTTCTTCTATTTCTACTCTCTTAGATATCTTACTATCTCCGCATTGGTCATCCTTTTTGATAACCCTCCATCTTCTTCGCCTTCCATGGTGTTGATAAACTCTTACCCAAAGGATCTTAGATGCTTTGATACCACTTGATGCAGAGCTCTCCCCTAAATAGGTATATTTGATGTGGTATGGCCTTAGGTGTCTACACTACACCTAAACTGAGTTGTGAGATTTCTCTACACCTTTGTATGATCTTGCATCAAACCACAAAGTCACTATCCTCCTTGAGGATTCTATGTCTTTAGTGAGTAGAAATTATATCTACTTTACTCAAGAAAAAAATAGGAACCAAGATTTTGAAAAGGGGATGGAAAGGCTCCAAAATTCTCAAATATCTCTTCTTGAAGTGACCTACAAACCCTTGAAATGGTTAAAGTTTCATACACCAATTCTGGCTATTACACCTGCTTGGCTTGTAGCCCTAAGTATGGAGTTTTTGGGGATTAGTTCTCAAGTTTCCCAAAGGACCTATAGAAAAAATACCAGATTTAGACACCCTTTACTTAGATGTGTAAAACCCCCAAAGAAATGACTCCCAACTTGCAAGGACACCACCAAACAATCATTGTTGCTCTAGGCCTAATTAGACCTAAGAGGCTTGATTCTTTGTGAAAGTCTTCACCAGTTAAATTTAATAGACATGAAACTGATTGGAATGAAGTTGGGGACATGTAAGAGACCAAAATCCACCATTAGATTGATTTTATCCACCCCCAAAGTGCTATTTTCACTTCATTCTTTCCTACACTGTTCCAAGCACATAGAGATGCTTCGACTAGGGCCTGCAACCAAAAATATTAAAAATCCTTCCCTGCTCCCATGCTTCTAGAATCTTAAAGTACATGGTACCTAGTTTAATTTCCCTAAGGGGCATGGATTTCCCACAATTCAAATGCAATTTAGGACATTTTCTTTGCAAACCACTGGTTCAGGAGGGTTTCCTGTGCACCCAAGAAAGAAACCCTTATAACTTCTTCTATAGATCTTTAAATTGGATCAAACCAAAAGAATTCAAACCTTACTTCATCATAGACTCCAAATCATTTAGAATCATTCCTCTAAAATCAATTACATATTTATACACGAGCAATCTTCAACATAGAATGTAGAGAGACAAGGTTATTTTATTGATTTGAATGCAAAATTAGATCAACTGTCTTCCACCCGCTCGAAAGGTATATTTGAAGACATTTCCCAACCAGCCCAACTTTTTTTCAAAGGTTGTGAACATTTTCTTGCAATGTGCAACTTTTTTGCATTTCTTGCAAATTTTTGTACTTTTTTCCTAATGAGCTTATAAGGTCTAAGCCTAGGATCCTAAGGACCCTTACTAACATAAAACCCTTGAAATAGTTTAAGTAAACACCTAGACTAATACAAACACCTAACTATGCCATTTGACCATAGTCAAAACCTAAGGTTTATAAACACACCAAGGGTGACTAGGTTTTACAATTGGCTTGTTAATAAAACTTAAGATGTTGTCTTTGATCCTTAGGCATGAAAGACCTTGGATGAATCCTTAAAGGCCCCTATTGAGGATATTTGGTTGATGAGAGTAGGGAGGTGCTCCTGCTCCAACTATGCAAGAAGAATTGGAACAGATAAAGAAAAACAACACTTGGGAACTGATTCCTAGACCTAAAGATAAGAATTTTATAGGAACTAAGTGGGTTTTCAGAAATAGGATGAATGAAGAAGGAATATTTGTAATAAATAAGGCAAGAGTATTTTGTAAAGGCTACTCGCAACAAGAAGGTATAGAATTTGAAGAAACATTTTCTCATGTTGTTAGGCTTGAGGTTGTAAGATTATTTCTTTCTTTTGTTGCACACAAAGACTTCAAAGTATATCAAATGGATGTGAAATTTGCACTTCTGAATGGAGATTTAGAAGAGGAAGTATATATTGAATAGCTTGATGTATTTCCTTTGACAAAAGATGAGGACATGGTTTGAAAATTGAAGAAAGCTTTGTATGGACTAAAACAAGCACCAAGAGCATGGTATGCAAGATTGGACAGGTATCTACTTCATCTTGGTTTTAGAAAAGGTGATGCAGACAACAATTTATACTTTAGAACCAATGAATATGAAATTCTAATAATTGAAGTTTTTTTGGATGATATCATTTTGGAGGAAATGATGTAATGAGTAAAATTTTCTCTAAAGAAATGGAAAGTGGATTTGAGATGTCAATGATTGGTGAGATGAAATTTTTCCTTGGATTGCAATTAATCAGAATAGGAGTGATATTTGTATTTCTTAGACAAAGTATCTTAAAGAAATGTTGAAAAAGTTTGGAATGGAAGATTGTAAATCTATTGGAATACCTATGGTTACTGGTCACAATCTTACTACTACTGATGAATCTCAGAGTGTTTTTAAGAAAAAGTACAGATCTATGATTGGAGGCTTACAATATTTGACTCACACCAAACCAGATATTGCAAATGCAGTTGGAATTGTGGAAAGATATCAAGCAGATCCTAAAGAGACACACCTTTCTACTATTAAAATAATATTTAAATATCTAGAAGGAACACTAGATTATGGCTTACTTTGAAAATAACAACAAAATGAGGAGAAGCAAGGAAATTGTTTAAACCAAAGAGCAAGGAGTAAAGAGATATACCATGAATAAATCAGAAAACTAGGAGCATTCACCAAAAGAAAGACAAGGAGACAAGATTTTGAAGGGGGAAAAGTATTAAAAAAACACCCATGAATAAATATGAATGGGAAAATTGCCTAATAATGAGAGAGAGAGAGAGAGAGAGAGAGAGAGAGAGAGAGAGAGAGCCAAA
>MU224205.1:1231415-1245382 GCA_018584345.1 Thuja plicata
CTTTGGAGCAAATAGGAACATCATCTCTTGTAATACATGAGGGCAAAGTGACATTGAGAAACGTATCAATAATTTCATCTTCTTGTTCTAAAATATCATCAAAAGCATAATAAGTATGAGAATAAGAAACATCATCAAACTGTAACATGTTATCTCTATGAGGAAAATAGGTAGCTAGGGGATTATCCCAAAAACAAGCATCATCACATGGGTCATCCCAAATAGGAAAACCATTTAAAGGATAAATAGTGTCACATTGCGGGGTAGAAATTTGATTTGCTTGAGTAATAAGAGGAAAAGGTTTCTCATGAGTTTGAAATGTATTCTCTAAGACATGCCAGGCCTGATGAGCCTCAGTACAATTTGAGATAAGATGATATAAATCTGGATTTAACGAGAATCCAATTAGACTAAATGCTTCCTCATCTTTGAACTGCCAGGTATCCTGGTCAGCCTGAGGAGAGGTGGATGCTGGTTTCAAATTTGGTGTAGAAACAATATCCAAAAGATGTTGAGATTTAAGAATATTAGACATGTGTGTCTTCCAAACATTATAATTGGAGCTTGTAAGTTTAAATTGTGGCATTAATGATTAAATGAAAGAAATTAATGATTAGTGAACGCCAATATGCAAGAATTTTAAATATGAAAAAAATTTAAATTTTTTGTTTAAATTATGAAAAAAATATTAATTGCAGTTAATTAATGAAATAACAATTGAAATAAGCTATATTTGATAAGATCAAATTGAGAATGAAGCGATATCCTGAAATATTGAGTAGAAAAAAAGTTTGAACAATTAAACTTTTTTTTAATGTAGTTAAAGATTTGACCAAATTTTTAAAAAATAATAAAAGAGTCAAAGATGGAATAATAATAATAACCCCGCTAAGAGAAAAGAATGATAACCTGCAACAAGGAATAAATGTTTAAAAAAAATGTTAGTATAATGATAATATCTAGAAGGAATAAGAATCAAATAATGAACTCTGCCCAAAAAACCTAGAATATGCTGCATAAAGAGCAAGCCTGCAAGCATAATGATGAATTGTTGCACAGTGAAGGTGAGACCAGTCTCAAAAAAATAATCCTGTGCCAAAATCAATATAACTTCGAACCCAATCAAAAACCAAACACTACTGGCACTAGATAGATGAATAACAAAATATACATGCTGCGCTGGATACAAGAACTCCAGTATTAATGTTGTGAAGGTAATGATATGTGCTACGCTGGAAAGAGGAATAACATAAGAACTCCAATATTAATGCTGCAAAGGAAAAGATAGAAATACAATATGCTACGCTGAGAGTAAAGTCTAATGCTAAAGGAAGTGAGAGGTTTAAAAGTTATAAATATAAAGATATGAATAAAAAGCTGCACAAAGTTTGGAATGCAACTGCATAAGAAATAATGAGTTGCAATGAAGCTGCGTAACAACACCCCAAGGGAAGGGGTTGCACCATAGGCTACTTTGAGGAAAGGAATAGTCTGCATAAACAACAAGAGGAGATGCTGCTACACAATGATGTGAATGAGAAGCTGCAAAAAACCATTACAAGATGAATAACTTGCAATGTTAGTTTTATTTTTTAAACGTATTATCCTACAACAAAAAATAAATAATGTGAAGGAGCAATGATTAACCTACACAAAAGAGAATAGCATATTAAAAGAAACAAGATAAGAATAAACTATGATAATTGCTGCAAGGAGGGAGATAAAATGCAGCTAAGGAGATGTTGTTAGTAGTGTGCTCAGACAACAAAGAGAGGAAGGAATAAATTTGCCAAGAGAAATTGGAATAATGTACTATCTAAACCAGGCAAAACTGCAGGAGAAGAAAGAGATAAAAGGCACAACCAAAGAAGGAAAGCATAGATCAATGTGAGGGAACTATAAGGTGAAGGGCTGCGAGATAGGAGAAGCAACAAGATCTGCAAAAAAATTTTTTTAAGAGAGCTGTAAAAATGTTTTTAATAGATGCTAAAGGAAAAAATGTTTTGGAGAAGGAGAGAGCAGCTTAGGCTGTGCTGGAAGTAAGCAAGGAGGGGCAGCGCTATAAAGGGAGATGGGAGGAGTTAAAAGTGCCAGAAGTTGCAAGATGGGCGTAGGAAGTCTGCAAGCAGGGTGAAGGAAGAGCTGCAACAAATAAACTGAAAGCACAAAAAAAATCCTTCTTGCAACCAAAATATGATAGATACCTGCAAGAGAGGGATTAGAAATAGATCTAGAGATGAATGAAACTATACATATGTAAAAAAAATTAAAATTTTAAACAACAAAAGGAAATAAATATGTATGATTTTGAGTAAAGAAATAGCAAGAAGAACCAAAGAAGGAACCTACAAACAAGAAGATTAGATTTTAAATAGATAAACTGAAATGTTTAAAATATGCAAGAGCATCAAAGAGAAATTTAGGACAAAGTATAATAGCCAATGTAAGATATGATGCATGGCAAAGTAAACAAAATATATATAATGACAAAAAAAATAGAGATAAAATTTTAAATCCTGTAGATCGATAGAATTTTGAATAAAAATTTGGGAAACCTGCACACAAATTTGAGTTTTTTCCTCAATAAGATTAGTAAAAAAAACCATGAAATAAACTCTCTCAAGAGGTCTCCGAAATTTGGAGTGGTCCAAGATATGGTAGCTCCTTCACCTGTACACTCAAAAATGGATTAAACCAACCTACTTTGATACCATGTTGAAAATAACAACAAAATGAGGAGGAGCAAGGAAATTGTTTAAACCAAAGAACAAGGAGTAAAGAGATATACCATGAATAAATTAGAAAACTAGGAGCATTCACCAAAAGCAAGACAAGGAGACAAGATTTTGAAGGGGGAAAGCATAAAAAAAACCCCCATGAATAAATATGAATGGGAAAATTTCCTAAGAACATGAGAGAGAGAGAGAGAGAGAATGAGAGCCAAGCTCATACAATGAGTCACTTGAAGTGACAAAGTGCTACAACTAGTGGTTGTGTTACGAAGAATGAGGAGAAGCATCTCTTAAGTAGAGATGGAAGAAGGAGTTTGAAGTGTAACTCCTATGAGCATGTGAGCCACATTCATAAAGTGTGTGCCACTTGTGTTATTTCCTCTTAGGGAGGAATCTAAGGGATACCTTGGTTTATCCCATTTAAATAATACAACCAAGGGATAATAAAATACATAAAAATGAATTCTCCTCACAAGAGGACAAAAATAGGTGTAGGGATTCCATAGGAATCTCCTACTTACATAATGCAAGTAAAGATTAATTTCTAACACTTACTATATAAAAAATCAGATGATTTTGATTCACATGCTTATATTGATGCTGATTGGGTAGGAAATATTGATGACAAAAAGAGTACAAGTGGTGGTGCATTATTTCTTGGGAAAATATTGGTCTCTTGGTTAAGTAAAAAGTAGGATTGTATAGCTCAGTCTACTGCTGAATCTGAGTATGTTGTTGCTGCTATAAATTGCACACAGATTGTTTGAATGAAGCAAATGGTTAAGGGAATTGGGATAACTTTTGATGAGATAGTGGTTATCCATTGTGATAAAACAAGCACAATGAATATGTCAAAGAATCCAATAATGCATTCAAATACTAAACATATTTCCATTAAGTATTAATTCTTGAGAGACAAGGTAGAAGAGGAGGAGATTAGATTGGAGTATATCAACACAAAGGAACAAATAACAGATATATTTACAAAACCTTTTCCAAAGGATGCCTTTGAGTATATTAGAATTATGCTTGGAGTGTGAGTCCCTCCTTGTGAGAAATAAATTGATTTAGGAATGCATCAGTCAAGTGTCTTTCAGAGCTATATCATTTTATGGACTTGATGTATGGATCTACTCCTCGGGGCTAGTGATCGGAGGAACATTATAGAACACATTTGGCTGATTTTGCACCTGGTTGTTGGAGGCATGAAGATTTTAAAAATATACACCTTGCAGAAGGAAGATTGTCTAAAGAAGAGTTATGGCACCCTTTTTCCATTGTTGTCAGAGGGGGATACATTCTATGAGAAAATCCCTACTATTTTAGGGAGAGATGTGTTGAGGATATTGAGAACATTGTATTGAGAGAGTACTTTTGGGTTGATGGATTTTCCCATATGTTTCCATCAATGCCAAATCGACAGATAGTTGGAATTGGATTCTGATGTTTTTGTTGGCATTCATTTTTTGTCACTGATGTCAACATATGTTTCTATGGAGGGAGATTAGACTGGTTATTACTATTGCTTGATGACTGAAAAAAGTGTATAGGTATTGTACCTTTGATCTAGAGCAAGAGAATATGGTGATATGTACAAGGATATATTGTGATCTTATGTCTAAGGTCGCATGGCTGAATATTGTATATAGGATGAGTTACATATGTTTTAGTGAAGACTGGGTACTGGACAGTGACAGTGATCTTTGACAGAGTTAGTCTTTGTGTTTTGAGAATAACTTACGTGTGACATGGATTCAGGTTATGCGATATTAAGGGATGACAAAAGATATGTTAAGGAAGGTTATTTATGTTTTTCAGGTCATAGGAATCTTGGTGATTTCAACTATGGTGTGTGTTTTAGAGGAGACCTATTTGGGGTTGACTTCATATATGAAGTGTTTATTATGGATTCCGAGCATGGATTATGGATATTATATTATATTTGATGGATTATATTTGATGTTTACTTTTTATAGGTATCGTGTGTATCTTAGCAAGGGGTTATGTAATTATTTGTACATTGGGGAAGCCTAATTGGCCAACCTAATTGATTATTGTAATAGGGTATATAGGAGAGAGATTTTCTTGTTGGATAGTGTGTGTGAAGCGTGAGAGAAGTGGAAATATGTTTGTGGAAGCTGCGAGCTTGTATTTGCTAGATGTAAAGCAGAGGTTGTGATTAAGTTGATTCATTAGAACTGACCAAGCAAAGATGCTTGCTATCATACATTTCACTTGATTGTATATATCATATACATTTTTATTTAAGATAGTATGTCCTGAGGGTGGATTTAACCTTCTTTAGGCAGTGAGCTCACTGTTACTCTTGAATCCTAATAGGGTCTATCCTTTAACATGGATTGTGTACTATAATGCATCAATAAGCTCCTAATATGGATAAATCTTTAACATGGATACTATACTCTCAGTACATCATTTTTGGGTGCTAATTTCCACCAGGGTTATACCTTTAACATAGTTTTATCGACAACAAAGGATTGTGTTATGGTGTTTTGTATTTATTGTGTTATCATTTGGATTAATTTTTCAATGTATAAATTTTAATGTTTAATAATTTGTCTCACAACTTATTCACCCCCCCCTCAGTTGTGTTGATAGATTGTTAGTCCTAACACAAACTTACAAGAATCACGTGTTAAATACACATCAGATGTTGAGAGGGGGGTGAATCAACATAAATCAAAATCTCACTTAATTAATCAAGTATCTTGAACATTCACCTCATGACACATTCAACAAATAACAAACAAAAACAACAACACATGAACACAAATATTTTTGTGGAAAAACCAAACTAGGAAAACCACACTAAGCACATTCCCAGAAAGATAAATCACTGATATATAGTATGATTACAAAGATAGTAGGAGCTCCTGACTTGCAACGAAAGGATCACTACCAATACAACACTGAATATAAATAGGAGCTCACTACTTTAGACTTGCAATAGAGGCTCACTGCCAAAGTAGCAAGATATAGAAAATAACTTATGCACCCAAGACTCACTGTCTAAGGGACAAGGTACATGTACAACTCTTCTCAATAGATAATAAGTTCTCCTGATAATGCATCTATCCTGCACAACTTTGTCAACCTCAACAACACATTATCACTATCTTTTCTTCTCTGTCACATTCAAAAAATATTAGCCTTATAAATAAAAGTCTACTTTTCTAAAAAAGTGCTTCACACACTTTTACATATTACTCTTTACCAAAGCACACATTGTGCTTATATATAAGATAATTCATTAGGGTTATAGCAAGATTGGTCAACCCAAAAGAAAATTAAAAACAATTTACAAGTCGTCCATGAAAAAAACATATTACAAATAAAATCTCGTGCCAAGAGCATCCGGACCAAAACATAGGTCACACATAACATGAACCCATCCAGCTAAGAGATAAATATTAAATGAAATACCCAAACCAAAAACATGAAACATGATCCACTCCGAGAGAATGATGGACTAGGAGAATGAGCGACCATGAACATGTTACACACTATCAATACATGTAATCACCTAAAATTGCTCTAGTAAACCAAGAGCCCATAATCTCAAATAATTAACCCTAAAGCTTAATCGAACAAGATAAATTCCTAATCAAATGCATTGATTTTCATGCTAGACCTGCTTATGTGAGTGATTTAATCGATAGAATTGCATAATTGAATCAATAATAAATTAATCCCTAATCATTCATCAAGGTTAGTTAATCATTAAATCAAGTAATTTAATTAAAGGCCTGAGTAATTTTAATTAAATGAACCCATTTCCTAGACTTTCTCATTAAAGGGAATTAAATAATTTAATTAAATTGTCTCATTCCCCAACAAAAAAGAAAGCACAAATGGAGCCAATTAGAATAGATCACATGGATTGACTCACGTGGATCAAGAAAGGGAGAATCTTATCCCTTCACTAATTTTGAATCCTAACCATCCAATCTCATAGAAATCCTATAAAAGAAACATCACCCAAGCTTGATTCATATCTATAATTCATGTAAAATTGCTATGCCGAAATGATTCTAGGTCATATTGAGGAGTTTTTGAGTGTTTTAGGAGCATTTGAGATCTATTTCATGTTATTTTAACATTAAAATCATCATGTAGATCTTATTTTCATATCAATTTAGTGTTGAATCTTACATTTCTTAGCTTACTTGCATGTTAATTGTATTTATCCTCATAGATTTTATCTAAAAATGCATTGGAATTGCATATTTCCTTTGAATCTTCCATTCTATAACATGTCTAGTCATTGATCTATACTAATAATCTGAGAGAAAAACTTAATTATATCATTCTCTTTCTAGATAGGAAGCAATATTTTGATTTTCTTTTGTTTCTTATATTTTTCAATTGATTTTGATGTACTAACCATTGATCCAATGACATATTGAAGTGTTGTGTTGCAGACTCTTGTAGGTATAATATTCACACACATTTTTGGCACCCACCATGAGGCTAGACTCCAAATTTGGCCTCATTTCTTTCTCACTCTCTAGAATTTCCAAGTCAATGTCTCAGACAGATCGTACAGATTGGTGAAATGTATCATATGACACAATTTTAGGTGACAATTTCATACCAAGATATATTTTGTATGGTACAATAATATGGTGTTGAGCATATTATCATTTGGCTATGTGAGAATAGTTGTACGACCATAGTAATCTATGCATTATGTCATTTAATCCAGTAAATTATATCATACGACATACTAGCTTTTGAGAAAGTATTATTTCATCCAGTAAATGGTATCATACGATTTTATGGTGACATGGAGAAACTGTGTTTTCTCGTATCAGAAACAATGATATATTAACAAGGTTTAATTGGCCTAATTTTTCATGCACTAATGCTAATATTGGATGTTTGATGGGTTTTTTTGTGATTTCACAATGAAACTGATGTTTTCAAGTCATTTATCCAAGAATTCACTTGTCAATGTCCTTGAAAGTGCTAACAAAACCTTGTCAAAAATACTAACAAATCTTCTAATGTAGGTTGACTTTGATTACTCAAGAAAACTACTAACGATTTGATTACAGGTCACCTTTGGAATATCAATCAAATAAAATATTGTGTATTCATTTGTTAATTTCTAGGCACATAGATAATTAGCGATGGTTTGTTTGTGATTTTTCAAGCATTAGGGGATTATGCTCTTTTCCATTCTTAGAAAAATTAGAAACCTAAAAGTGTTTGATTCTTCATGTGAAAATTATCTATGGGAAATGAAAGACTATATGACATGTTTGGGAGAAAAAAATAGTGTAGGAGAGTATTCTCTTTTCCCTTTGGGAAAATAAAAAATCTTGATCTCACCTTTTTTATCCACTTTTCATTTTCACGCATTACCTTTAGTGATCCTATCGGTTAAGGAAAAATCTCCCAAGGACTCAAGTGGGAACAAGGAAAAGCTAGCCATTTTGACCCACTATAATCAAATGCCTCTTTGAAATTAAAGTCTCGGAGGACAGAGTTATCTTATTCCTAGTTTTGTAGGGCTATAGGCCTCAATCGTTCTTGCGTGGCTACATTGTCTTGTAATTTACATAAGATATCTTTGAATGGTACACCAAAATACAAACCATAGTGTAGAAAACCACTTGGATCACCCCCAAAATCTTGATTACTCTTGTGCAAGGAGGATACCTCCTCAAGATCACTTTCCATATCATGCCTCCCTTGAGCATTTGGAGTCAGATAATATGACATTTATTGACCCATTGCATGGTCTTCGATGGTTGTATTCTGATTAGCTCTTTGGATTGTGTATAAGTATGGGAAATTATTTTAATGTTATGCCAAGTCCTATAGGGATAATGTGTGCCTCATTTACCTTTCCTTCATGTGCTTGATGTGTGTGTTTAATCCCCAAATTTCTATCAAAATTTATCCAAACGCAATCAGAACTTTTCAAAATTTCCCTAAAAAAGTGGAAAATTGTTCATATCACCATATTATCATACTAGTTAGTGTAGTTTATCATACGAGGAAAAACATTCAGATCACCATAATATCATACCAATTAGTGCTATTTATCATACGACCTAGGATTGCAGACCCCTATTTCACCATATTATCATATCACAAGGTGGAAATTGTCATATCAATAGTTGAGAATTGTCATACAAATTAGGGTTTTAGACTCTTCTTTACCATATCATAATGACATTTGAAGAATTGTGTTGTACGAGACAAGTTTTTACCATATTATCATACAAAATTTTTCTTCTATCATACGATCTTGTGTCATTTGAACTCCAAAATGTGATTTTGACCTGTAACATCATCATTTAATCTTCAATCCAGTCATCCATTTGAATCTTTAGTTTGTCGTAATTAGCATCCTAGGCTATTAACTTGGTTATTTCATCCTATTGTGAAAAATCTATCGTGTATCCTTTTCGTCATAGCTTTTGGTCTATTGCTTCTTCATCCCATTTTACCGAGTACTCAACTTGTCTTAGTCTCAATCCATTGATCAAATCTAGTTAGATGAATCACAAGTGTAACATATTAGGAATTCAAACCTTAACCTCGACACCTTGTACCCATTTCATCGTCAATCTTGATCATTCTTAAGATATCATCTTTCATCAATCCTTTGGGACAAGTCATCACTTCCCTATCTGAATATTGATCTAATCAACCTAGTTACTTCTAGCTCTTAGTCACATCAATTTTCATGCCAGTACAAAATAGGAGTCAACTTCAAAAAGGAAATCTATTTTCAAAGGGAAAATCTATAAACACTTAAACTCAGAGACCGTCATCGAGTCAAAAATACAAATATGTGACAAAGACTCTGATTCAAAATCAGTACTCTACACAATAATCAACCCCTCTACATCAAATCTTTGGATCATCAACATCAATTGTTTGCTACTAATTAACACAACAATTTCAACATTTTAGGATTTGACTTAAAAAATCATGCCAATTATAACAATCATGGCACAGATAGAAATCATAGCATGCATGGTGATAGCTCTAACGAGATCACAAAAGAAGATATCCAAAAGTGTCAACAAGATAAGAGATTTCAAAAGATGATGCAAACACTTTTGCAACTCGATAAAGAAAAATACTTCATGCATCTTGCTTCTATATGAGTGAAACTTTATAATGATTTTGATGTTGACTGGCTCATAGCACAAGAAGAGGAAACACATATATCTCTTCTAACAAAACAACTTCAAGACATGCAAACTGAGATTATGAAAATAAATAAAGAGAAAAATAAACCATCAAACAAATACTCCTTGTAGGACATATGTCATTTTCCATTTGACTAAGACTTGTTCATGCCACCTTTTCCCTCAAAGGTTGAGATTTCTAAGTATGAAAAATACATTGGAGAAACTGACCCCCAAGATCATGTGAGAGAATTTTGTACTATCAACATAAAGTTCATGCATGAACAAACATACTTAATGTGACTATTTCTAAGGAGTTTGGGTGGGTCTGCTATGGAATGGTTTTCTAAGCTACCTTCAGGTAGTATTGGATATTTTGAAGGCTTAATTAAACAATTTATCCAACATATTCTTATAATACCAAACATGTGGTCACTGTGTTGGATCTATGTAACACAAAGCAGTGGATTGGAGAAGCCTTCACATTCTTTCTTTAACAATGGAGGAATGTATTCGTGAGATATCCCCGTAAGATCCCCAAAAATGAAAAACTAGATATTTTTACAAACAATCTAGTTTCAGAAATGAACTTCGTGCTTAGATTATAATGATTAATGACTTTTAATGAGATGGTCAAAAGTGCCATAAAAATAGAGGATGTTTTGATATGGAAAGGAAAAATCAAAATTTATAAGGAAACAAATCCTTTAGCAATTGTAATCCTTCTGCCAACAATAAAAATAAATCAAAGCTTTTGGAATAAGAACAAGAATGTGGTAAATGATGGATTTTTGGAAGCCTCCAATGTCAAATCCTAGCAGCTAGTCTTCAATCTCTCTAGTAACATTCAAGCTACAAAATCTCCTAACACTACATCAATACTTAAGGAAAATCATAGGTACAATAAGGATAAAGCACCTTGGGTAGCTGGGCCTAAGAGAACCTTCACTCTTCTTGGAGATCCTTTGGAGGCGGCATTGAAAAATCTCTTAATGGATAAGATCATCACATTACCAGACTCATGACTTTGGGAACCACCATTCAAACTAAAGTCGTGGAATGAAAATCACTATTGCAAGTACCACCGCAATAAAGGTCATAGAACAAATGAATGCATGAAGCTTAAGCATGTGATCCAAGATTTAATTGATAATGAGACAATTATAGTGGATGTGCATAAGACCAACAAACATCACACATTTTTGAAGGAACCTTTCCTTGAGTATGAAAAGGGGGGACCTTCAAATTACAAGGATACTAAAGTTGATTATACGTACTTAGATAACAATGTGATTAACATGGTTGAACCTTCTGAGAACTCGGTCAATGTCATCATTATCAAAGAAAATAAATAATTTGAGTCTTCCAATGTTGTAACTCAAAGCCAATGTTCGAAGGTCACCCTCAAAGACGTATCCGCCAAACAACCAATGATATCATCCTCCAAAACTTCAACATCCAAATAGTCAGTCTCATCAACATCCTCAACAAAGTACAAATTGGTCAATCAGTTGCAATGTACCCTCGCTCACATTTCTATTCTTGAATTACTCAAAATATCACCATTGCACAAGAGATCCTTGAAATTTCCCTTCTTGAGACCACTGTTCCAAAAAACTTAGATGTTAATCGATTCCAAGAAATGGTGGGTCACTTGACTTCACCCCACTATCTATCCTTTTTTGAGGAAGATGATAAGTTTCTATTCCATCAACATAATCAACCTTTTCACATAGAGGTATTAATCCACAAGCATTGATTCAAACAAATCTTGATAGATGGAGGCGTTGGTTTGAATATATGTACATTCAATCTGGTCAAAGCATTGAGTTTCTCTAAACATGCTATAGATCCAAGGAGAAAAATCACAATCAAAGCTTATGACGAAGAAGAAATATCATCAAAAGGATTGGTTGTATTACCTATAAGGGTTGGACCCATTGAGAGAGATATAATTTTCAAAGTTCTTGATCTACCTGTTGCTTACAAAATAATATTCGGAACACCCTAGATTTATGACATGCAGGCTATACCATCCACATACCATCAGTGTGTAAAATTTCCTTACAATGGAGTAGAGGTAAGAATGGTATAAAATACTAGTTATTTGTGCAACACATTGAAACAAGCTCCTAATAGCATGATCTCACATAATAGAGAAGCCTCTCAAGATCAACAAGCTGAAAGTTTTAGAGCTACTGTACTAAGGGATTTTGAACAAAAATTGAAAAATCAAGGAGATAGGAATGGGAGAATATAAACTTGATCTATTGCCATCCATGGATGATCTACCAACCTCTCCTAGGTCTTATGGTAAACCATCATCGTCTTCCAAACCCTATAGCTCTAAATCATGCACAATATATAATGGGACATTTTTCAAAGCTAAGACTTATCTTGCTTATGAGAAAGAAGAAAAAGTTGTGTTAGGATGTCTATACTGAGGAGAAGAGGCATAATCAACACATGAAGTCAAACATGTTTAAATTTCTCCTCAAAAGTATGGAAAGGGTTATCATAGAATACAAAAAATGAGATATAATGGTCAAGGTCCTCTTGGAAAACATACATAGTGTCTTGTTGAGCCCATTCACATGAAATTTAGGAATACCAAAGACAAAACAAGATTAGGGTACAAAGAAGAAGAAGATATCCCACTCTTTCGGGATGGTCAAAATTTTTATCGTGAGGAAGATAAATTTGAGGAAGAAGTTGAAATAATACCCTTTTCATATGAAAGGCTACTACACATACAAGGATAAAACACTGTGTATCAAGGGAAGCTCTACATCCCTCAACAATTGAGAGAAATTTTAAGACCACAAGAAGAATAAGTTTTCTCTCAAATAGCATCACATGTAGTGGAACAACAAGACAAGGTGAAATCCATATCCCTCAAGGAGAAGACCAAGAAGAAATTAATGCAATCTTGCAAGAAGAGTTTCCTATAACTCAAAAAAAATCTCTTCAAGAGCTTGACAGTAGTCTCAATGAGGAAGAAGCACCAATGAGTATTGCTCATTTCCTGGATAGATCAAATGATAGTCAAACTAACTCCCACAAGTATGAATTTGAACAAGGATAGGAAAGTGAGCCAAGAGAAAGGAATCCTAATTGGGGGAAGCTAGTAACCATTACCCATGCTCTAGATTTAACACATTATGTTGGAACAAGCTCTAATGACTATGAGTGGGATTCCTTTTTTGAGGCTACAATTAACATCAAGGTGGATGTTATCCATAGGTACTCTTATCAATTGAAGGAGGGACAAAGATCTAATGTTAGGTTAGTTGGATTAGGTTCACATAATACTAACAATGACTTTAGTAATGACATTATGACTCTTTATGGTCTAAACACTTCTTCAGAAAGTGACTTAACATAACTTGTCTTACCGATCACAAAATTTGATGATAACATGGTGCTATCTCTTGAACCATCTATTTCTTTAAACTTATTTCTCACTTAAATCATTTAATGAGATCATACTAAACCTATGAGCCTGATGTCCTTCCCAAATGACTATACCTTGGCATGCTATCTAAATGAAATTGAACCCCTTACTTCTTCTACCACTGAAAGGAGCATGAATATGATAGAAGGGGATATCAAGTATCTTAGTCTTAAAAGAAAAAAGAAAAATAAAAAGAGATCTGATGGTGAAAACCACATTGTGGCAGTATCAGAGCCCAAACTAGTAAAAACAAGTGATGTATCCAAGGGTGAAAACCTCTCAGAGGAACTTGAGGATGGGAAATTTGATATCCTACCTAATCACTTTCAAGGTATATCTTCAGTATTGATCAAACCAACATAACCAATCAACTTAGGAACAACAGAAGCACCGCTGATGGTACACATAGTGCAATCATTATGTGAAGAAGAAAAACAATAGTTCACTAACATCTGTAAAGAAAATTAGATCAATTTGGCATGGTCTTATTCAGATATGTCAAGTCTAGATCCTAATTTGATTATGCATCATCTATCTATAGCTCTAGGATTCAAGCCAATTACACAAAAAATATGAAAGATGCATCCTCATGTGGCATTGTTTATTAAA
>MU224205.1:1245433-1301344 GCA_018584345.1 Thuja plicata
TATATATATGAAATAAAGCAAATTACATTTTTTCAGCATCCAACTACACAACTTCTATCAGAAATATCGGGCATTTACCCATCAATTCAACAACATCAAATCTACATCTATCTATGATTTGACTAACTATAACCATGTTTCCAGTCACATAGGGTATGAACATTAATTACATTTTCAAGAAAGCCCCAAAAAAGGGCATCTACTAAAGGTTGCACTTTTGTCTGTTTCCCATTCTTCTACCTTTAACACTTGACTGGGTCAATAGAAAAACACCAATTTATTTGTCCTTCATCCCAGTAGATAGTCACAAAAAAGCCAAAATTTGGAGCACCATTCCCAGATTATTCCACCATCGCTACAATCCATCGACCTCCTCTCTTATTTCATTGTTTACGGGGCACGTTCTAATTGAAGACACCTGCAATGATCCTTGCTCTAGCATTGTGCAGCTCCAATTCCACAGTTACTCTCTGCCACCCCTCCACTGCTCTGTTGAACATCAGTGGTTTATTGGCATCGGGTCTCCACCTCAAGAATGAGATGAGCCCATATCTTTTGCCGTCTTCATCATCCTCAAAAAACTCTAAAATGTCAGATCCAATCCCTGGAATAGCCCATTCCAAGATGGAATCCAACTGCTCTATAACATCTCCCTCAAATAGAGCCTTGGTTATCCTGCCAACTTCCTCCACACTTTGATTTATCTCTAGACCCTAGGCTATAAAAATTGAAATGCAATCCAAATTCATGCGTCACTTGATCTTTTTTTACTGAAATTGTTCCCCTATCATAGCAATTACTGCATTCACCATTTCATCTATTTTTATCTTGAGTAAGCCCTGAATTCTTTCTTTGCTAGCAGGCCCTTTAAAGGCCTTCATTTGTTTCTTTAATTCTATGCTGAAATTCACCTCCATCTTTCACACTTGCAAATTTTCCACACTTGGCAGTAGCTTCAAGCTTCTCACTATCTCAACACTAAGTATTTTGTTCCTCGGCTTTGTCAAATTTAAACATTCTACATTACTTGTTACTTAATCCATCCATTTCATCAGATTTAAACTTCTATTAGAAATACATTGGCAATCATTAAGACATCGCTCTGATCTGTCCCATCTGAAGCCCTCGATCAATCCTTTTAGCTTTATGACATCATTCAATCTTCATTCTATCCTTTCAATGGTTGTTAAGAAGTGTGACATTCAGGCTTATTTTTCCACATATGAGATACTACTCCCAACATATTTAATCCTCATTAAGTGTAATCTTACTCATATCCTCCCAAGCAATGTTGTGGATTAAATTAAAAGTGCATGCCCAATTCACCAACTTTTCCGCTTCATGATTACCTTCTCTCAATGTGTGAGTTATTTTGAAATCATTATATTGATTTAACACTTGACACACTTCCCTTAAAATGTTCTGAATTCACCAAGTGTGGGAATTATTCCTTTTTATTGCTATCAATTAAAATCTTTGAGTCACCTTCTAAATGCACCTTTTGTAAACCAATTCTCTTTCCAATCTTAACCACTAGGAGAGCTGCTTGTATTTCCTCCAAATTATTTGTTCCCTCCTCCAATTTCATTGCAACCATTGCTAGAATATTACCTTTTGAGTCCTGAGCTATTGCTCTAGCTCCAAAAATCCCTGGGTTGCCCTTTGAGCATCCATCAAAGTTGACTTTAACACATCCTAAATCTGGAGGGATTCAAACAACATTCTCCCTGCAAGTTTTCCTTATTGGCATTATATTGCCATCATTCTTAAATCTGATCTTAATTCCTGGCCAAGAAAAATAGAAATTTTAGTTCCAAAGGGAGAAGATTGAGCTAGGGTTTTTATTGCTTACCATTGTGCTCATCACTTCCTCAATTGATCTATCAATCCATTTCATAATCTGTTCATCAGTTTCTGCCACATCCTGGAAAATCAGTTTGTTTCTAGCCTTCCACAACTCCCATATCACAATGGATGGGCCAACTATCCATAATTTGGATAATGTTGATTTCTGTATGTGAATTGGCGAGCACTTGAATAAATCCAAAATAAGATTTGGTAATGGCCTAATCCAATTTAACTTACTTCTATCCATATCCTAGCATTTTTGTGCTACCCTTCATTGAACAAGCAAGTGATCCACATCCTCACATGCATTATTACACATCGGAAATATGCTGGGGCCAATAAATCCATACTTTTTCCTTCATTCTCCTATCAATATTTTCTTTTGAATGGCCATCCATGCAAATGCCCCAGCCTTTGGCAGACAGTCTTTATCCCAGCATAATTTATGGGGTCATCCATCTGCTTCCTCATCCCTTTCTAATAAGTTGTAACCCAGTTTTGTAGAATACTGCCCACTTTTAGTAGCACACCATATTATTTCATCTTGATCATCACATAGGGTAATATGTCTTTCCCCTATAATATTATTCCACTATTTCTTTTGGGCCTCTTCTATCCCATAATTATCTATATCTTTCCAGCACCATTGCTCACCCATCGGTCCCTCCTTCTTTTCCATATAATCTCAGACTTTATCTCCCCATGTATGTTTTAAAATCCTAATAATATCAATTAAGTTGTTATCATTAGCTAGCACTGGCATCCCATTCCAAGAGTCTTCCCAGAAAGAAGCATCTCTACCATCACCAATCTACCATGTTAGATGATTACACACCACTGGCCTACATAATAGAATAAAATTCTAGATAGCAGACCCCTTTGGAGGATCCCTAATTGTAAAGATACATTTGTTGTCCATTGAATCTAGATAGTTTCTTTTCAATATCCAAACCCATAGTTGAGAGGGTTTAGAATAATTTTCCCAAACTAGTTTTTCCCCCAAGGCTTTGTTTATTAGGTGCCACTTTCGAAGACCAACTCCACCCTTCTTTTTTTACTTACAGATAGTGTCCCATGCTACTAGAGGAATCTTTTTTTCCTCCTGCCCCCCATTCCAAAAGAACCTTCTCATTCGTTGTTCAATATATTTTAAAACCTTCATAGGGATCTTCAAACAACTCATAGAGATCTTCAAACAACTCATAGAGAATATTGGGATGGCCGAGATGACTGACTGCAACATGAGAATGTGACCTGCATAAGTAAGTCACTTCCCTTTCCAACTTTCCATATGTTTCACACAACTATCAATGAGATCTTTCCAAAGGTTTTCTTTGGATGATCCTTCAAATAGACGGCTCCCCAAATATTTTCTTGGTAACACTCCAACCTTCATACCTAAGATTCTACAAACATGTTTCTCGATCGGAGGGGATATATTAAAGAAGAAAATATCTGATTTTTCCTAGTTGATATTCAATCCTGAAGCTTTTCTATATACTTCCAAACATTATTTTATTGTTCTAGTTTCTCTAGGAGATGCCTCCCACATCAAATATGTGTCATCCACAAATTGTAGATGTGTGACTGGATCAAGTCCTCTATCCACCTCAATACCTTTCCAATTCCCAGTGGAGCCTCTTAATTTTATTTACCTCCCTAAAGCTTCAACTAAGATAATAAACAAGAAGGGAGATAGAGGATCACCCTATCGAATCCCTGTATTTGTTTCAAAGAAACCCTACGGACTTCCATTAACCAAAATGGATATCCGAAGAGTAGAAATGTAGCTTGAGACCCAATCACACCAACAATTATCAAAACCAAACTTTTTTAAAACATTCAAAAGGAATCTCCTATTAACTCTATCATAAGCTTTCATTATATCTAATTTAATCATCATTCCATCCCTTTTCCCTTTTTTTAAAGAGTGAATGGCTTCATGCACAGCTACAATACCTTCATAAATAGATCTTCCCAGTGCAAACCCACTTGGTTCCTCCGAAATGACTATTGGTAGCAACTCCTTCAACCTGTTAGAAATTACTTTCACAATCACTTTATAAACTGTGTTACATAAGGCTATTGGTTGGAAGTCATCAAAGGACTCCTTTCTTCCTTTCATTGGAATGAGAGATAAAAAGGTGTTATTGAAATCCTTAAAAATAGTTCCTTTAAGTCTTGAGTCGTCTACCACTACATGCAACTCATTGCCAATAATATGCTAGGCCTTTTGAAAAAACAAGGCTGGAAATCCATCCGGGCCCAGGGCCTTATCACTCACTAGATTAAATAGATCCATCTTGAAATCTTTCACAGAGACGGGTTTGAAAAGCGTCTGATTCTATTCTTCAGAAATGACTGAAGGGATGACATTTAAAAATTCTGGATCCTCATTCATCTCACGGTCCTCTTGATTGAAGATGGAAGAGAAAAAGTGAACATCTTCATCATTGATCTGAGCTTGGTCATTTACCTCATTTCCATGCTTATCCTTAATGGTGAAAATTTTATTGAGGGATCTCTAGCCTTTAACTAAATTTTGAAAGAATTTAGTATTTCTGTCCCCTTCTTTTAACCACATTTCCCTAGAATTTTGCCTCCAGTATATCTCTTTCCTTTCCAAAATTTCATTATATTGTTTCTTTAGTTCTTTTTCCTATTTAAATAGCTCAATATCCATGCCCCCTTTCGTGTTTAATTCATTAAGATTTTCCAATTCCATTTCCAGTCTGAATTTCTCATCAAAAATATTTTTGAACACCTCCCGGTTCCACACTTTGAGATGTTCTTTTAGGAATTGTTATTTCTTAAAAAACCAAAAGGTTGTATTACCTGACCTCTTGGGTGCATTGTTCCACTATTGGACTATAAGATCCATAAATCCCTATTTTCTAAGCCACATCTTCTCAAATTTGAAGGGTCCTCTGTCAGGGGTGGCATCATCAACAATTCTCAAAACAATGGGAAAATGTTCAGAACCAGTTATTGATGAAATTTCTGCCTGGCATAACCAATTAGTATTAGTCCATTCACCACCTAGAAAATATCTATCCAACTTTTCCACTATATTGGAAAACCCCATTTTTTTTTTGGTCCAAGTAAAGACACCATTACTAAACTGCACATCCTGGAGTTCATTAACCATTATAAAGTCAGAAAAATCCTTCTGACTTTGGCTGATCCATCATTTACCTCCTAATTTATCAAAAAGAGATGAGATTGCATTAAAGTCCCCTCCCACCACAAACAAGCTATCCTTTATTCAGTTTCATATGTTAGAAAGGGAGTGCCAAAGTTGTTGCTTCAGAACATGGCTGCAAGGTCCATAGACATTAATAACATATAATTTCATTCTTAACTGAAAGGAGGTGACTTCCACCATTTGCCAAAAAATCCCTTCTTCCACCAAAGTTACATTCATCACTGACTCCTTCCATAAAATTCCCATTCCACTCGAGGCACCATCAGCCTCTGTGAACAGGCATCCCCATTGACTGAACTTTCTCATAAACTGTTGATTTCCTAATCCACTGAGCTTTGTTTCTTGCAATAGCACTAGATCTAGTTGGGTTTCATCAAAACATCGCTTAATCAAATGCCACTTGTCAGGGGCATTTCAGCCCCTAAAATTCCACGAAAGAAACTTCATTGCTTTCAGGAAGAGGGATAACCTCTTCCTCATCTCAGTAGTTTTGCCTAGTCTTCCGCATTACCAACTATTGCTAATTTAGCCTGTGTAGATTTTGGACCTCTTTTCTGTTTGGCTTTAATGTTAGGTTGCTTCACCCATGAGGGGGTTTGATGGATAGTTCATTCTTTAGTTATATCCATTTTATCTTGCAACCCCAGTTCTTCATGTTTATCCTCCTCCCATGTTGACTCATTCTCTGACTCTAAATCCCATCCATTATTAACATTTTCATCATTTAATGAAGAATCGAGATTCCTGATTGGGGATATTTTAATGTATCAGCATTCATCCATGATTTCATTCCTCTTCATTGATGGGCTCTACCTGCATACATCATAGGTGTCATTTACAGCCAAGTCAGGTTTACTACCTCTGTCTACTTCCAACTCTCTATATCTCCTCAGGGTAGTGAAAATCTCCCCTTGTTCTAAAGTGTCTAGAATAACATTGGGGTCTTGTTCATTTATGATCTCTCTATGTATCTCCCCATTATCTCCCACATGGGTATCCTTTACCATTTGAGTGGAATCTAAGCTGTAGAAGCTTTCAGCCTGAAGAGTTGAATCTACCTTCTTTAGTTCTGTATCCTTTACCATTGCATTCATTTCCTATTGCAGGGACTCACCTGATCCTTCCATAGCCCCATGACCCATAATCATTTCTTCCTCATTTATTATTTCCCATTCGGGGAGTTTGGATTTCTCTGCTTCCCTCTCCTTGATCCAATCTAAGTTTTGATTGACCCCCAATCCTTTATTTTTCAGGGAAGTTTCCTTTACTTCAGTGTCATTTGGTTTAATTTTAGTTTCAATCTTTAACTGCCATTCCCCGTGTGCTGATCCTAACACCACATATTCTGGGATCTTATAATAGTCCTAGATTTTCATAAGGATTTTGGAATATGTGTGGAAATCATTATCATCCACTGCTTCTTCAGAGCTGATAAAAGTTCCTATGCAGTTTCCTATGGCTCTTAGGGTTGCATCATCCTTATATTCCGAAGGCAAGTTTGTTAATTTTAACCATATGGCCCCTTCTATTACTTTTGTTTCCTTTGGGTTGAAGTTAGGCTTCCAGTCACAAATATATAGACCTTTGTTGTCTATCATATAAGGCCCCCCATTTATGACTCATTCCTTATCCATTTTTGTAGGGCATACAACCATTAAGAATCCATTAGGTAGGGTTTTGATTTCAAAATGGTTACCCCAATTTGATCTTATCCACCTTGGTATTTTTTCAATGGATGGCCATGGCCCCAGCCATTTCATGAAGAAATCTCTAGTGGTTAACTGATCTACCGTGTCTTTCCAATAATCATTGTTAATCAAAAGGGATGAATCTCTTACCAATCGAAGTTCACCATCCTCAGCCTGCAAGCTCTTGTCATCGATCCGGATCGCATGATTTTTTGAGTCCAACTTGTTGTCCTTTGGCCGCCAATATTTCTTTTCAATCTGGTTGAAGCTTAGAGGGTCGAGGTTTTTCCTTTTCTGCCAAGTCTGCCATGATGTCTCCCTATTGTTCTCCCATCTCCCACCATCCTTGTCAAAACCATGTATTTCGCCTCTTTGGTAACTTGGTTTGTTACTGTTTGGGAGTTGAGCATCTATATTAAAATGTTGCATTCAGTGCCTGTTGTAGGGCCACTTCTCCTTTGTATTATCATTGATCTAGTGAGGTCCCATCCTTCTTTTGATCCCTTGCAAAATCCTATGATCCATAGTTGTAAACCTGCATGCCTGGTAAGGTCGCCATGGTTGCCATCAGACATTATAGCTGTTGGAGCCTTCAAGCACCATTTTACTATTATTGAGTTGCTTCTAAAATCTAGTTTCATCAGAGAAATAGCTTATGTCGACTGGGTTTCTAATATTGTCCCAGTTTCTTAGCTTTGTAAATATATTCAAGTATGCACTGATTTTAGGATTTTAGAGATTTGAATAAGGCATTTCCCAATGATGGTTTTCCTCTCCCCAATATCAACATGATCATAGATCTCACTAATAGATATGAAATGTAATCCTTAATGGATATATGGTTTCTTTGGTTACAAATAGATAAAGATAGCACTTGAAGATTGGGAAAAGACAACTTTCACTTGTGCTTGGGGTATATTTTTTAGAATGTCATGTCATTTGGGCTTAAAAATGCATGTGCCACATATCAAAGGGAAATGACAACCATCTTCCATGACATGATGCACAAAAAAATGGAAGATTATGTGGATGATAAACTAGAAAAATCAGTCAAACGAACAACCCACATAGAAGATCTTAGAAAAATCATTGATAGGATGGAGCAATTTAAACTTAGGCTAAATCTGAAAAAGTGTACATTTGGAGTAAGTTTAGGAAAATTGTTGGGATACATTGTATCAACAAAGGGAATTGAAGTGAATCCCACAAAAGTGCAAGAAATCTTAGAAATGCGACCTCCTATGAACATCAGTCAAATAAGAACATTACAAGGAAAACTCCAATCAATAAGGTGGTTTATCTCACAGAATAAAGCTCAACCCTTTATAAAAATATTGTATAAAAGAGTGACATTCAAGTGGGATGAGGTATGTAAAAATAACTTCCAAAAAATCAAAAAATACTTGGTGAATCCACCTGTACTCATGGAACCTATACAAAGAAAACCTCTTTTATTGTACATTTCAGCCACAACCACATCACTTGGACCTCAACTTGCACAACATGATGACACAGGGAAAGAAAGAGTAGTATATTATATCAAAAAAACACTAGTTTCCTATGAAATCAATTACACTCCATTGAGAAAGTTTGTCTAGCAATGGTGTTTACCTCACAAAAGTCCAGACACTATATGTTGGCTCATTCAGTGAACCTAATTGTTAAAATTGCCCCATTAAAGTACCTATTAAACAAAGAAACATTGACTGACAGGTAGGAAAAATGGGTCATGATCCTGAGAGAGTTTGATATTGAGTACATGGAAATGAAATCATCAAAGGTAAAATTATTTCCCATCATCTAGATGATGCACTGCTTCAAGATAACAAACAACTGAGTATAGAATTTATCAATGAAGAGATACTACGTTTGTTAGAATGCCCATGAAAGATGTTCTTTGAAAAATCATTTACTTATCAAGGATCGAGAGAATGTGTTCCTTTTCTAACTCCTCAAGGCTAATAAATTCCTAAAGCTTACAAGATGACATTTCCATGCACTAACAAAATTTCTAAGTACGAAGATTTAGTGAACGGATTGAAGTTAGCTATTGAATGGAAAATCATGGAGTTACACACATATGGAGACTCAAAGAAATCATCAATCAAATCAATGATCAATACTAGACCAAATATGAAAAGATCCTACAATACAAGAAAATGGTCGATGATTTGAAGAATTACTTTGTGTTTATCAATTTCCAACATATTCCTAGAGAAGAGAACAAGGCGACTAACTCCATGGATACTCTAGCCTCACTGCTATAGATGGAAGAACATAAAATTTTCTATGAATTCTTGGTGGAATAAATCCCCTTCCATACCTACGATTCCCCAGACTCCCAAAGAGTGTGCTCCATTGTGGGTCATGATTCCTATAGATACAAACAAATATAATCTTACCTAAGAGACCAAATTATCCCTAATGGCCTATCTAAAAATGAGAAAATAAACCTTATTTGAAGTGCATCACATTATTTAATCATCACTAATTATTTATATAGGAGAGGTATAGACGATACTATCCTTAGGTGTTTATAATGTGAAGAGTTTGAATGTGCATTACACGAAGTCCATGAAGGTATTTGTGGATCACATTTGAATGACCTTTTGTTAGCTAAGAAAATTTTGAGAGTGGGATATTATTGGCCTACCATGGAGAAAGATGTTTTTTAGTATGCCAACTCTTGAAAGAAGTGAAAACTACATGGTAACTTGACCCACGCTCCTACTAGAGAGTTGTTTCTGTTTATCACACACTAGTCATTTCAACAATGGGCCTTTGACATTGTTGATCAAATATATCCTTCATCATAAAATGTGCACAATTTTATTATCACCACCATGGCGTACTTCACAAAGTGGGTGGAAGCTATCCCTTTAATCAAGGTGACTAGAAAACAAGTGTCAATGTTTATCCTAAACTACATTTGCAATTATGGGATACCCTCCTCTATTGTAACTGACAGTGGGGGACAATTCAAGAACAAGTATATTTATGAAATCTATGAGAATTTTCACATCACCCAACACTACTCCTCTATCTAATACCCACAAGGGAATGGATAGGTTGAGGCTTCCAACAAAACAATTCTCAAAATATTACATAGAACAATGAACAAATCTAGAAAGGGTTGGCATGTTCAACTAAATCTAGCATTATGGGCATACAAGACGAGTATGATTTTATCTATAGGGGAAAAACCTTTTGCATTGGTGTATGGTTCATAAGTAGTACGTTCTATTGAGGTAGAGGTACCATCACTCTGAGTCTCTTTACAAGGACTCATCACCGATGAATATTACCAGATTTCTAGAATCCAAGGATTAGAACTGCTTGATGAAGGGACAAAAGAAGCATTCGACCATCTAAGGTCTATCAAAAGAGAATGTCACAAGGATATAAAAAGAAGGTTAGAAACCAAGAGTTTAAGGTTAGAGATCTTTTACTGAGATAAAATCCAAGGAATCAATATACAACATCGAGAACAGAAGGGCAAATTTGAACCCAACTAGCTAATTCCCTTTGTGATTACTACAACATTTGGTTCTAGAGCCTATCAATTGTCAAATCTAGAAGGAGATCTCCTCCTTGAGCCAAACAATAATATCCACCTAAAAAAGTTCTACAACTGGACATACTAAGAATTAACAAGTTCTTGTTTAGAGAAAATGTTTCTAAAAAAAGTACCCAAAACAATAATAAATAATAAAATCCAAAATTAGTGAAAAATGATACTGAAGAAAAAGAAAAAACGTTGAAATTTTTTCTAAACAAAGTGTTCATCTTGGTGAAAAATTGGCAATAGGTGCCTAGACGAATCACAAAAAAAGTTAAAAAATGAAAAAACTACAAAAAAAATTGAAAATAAGAAAGCCTTGGTGAAAACCTGGTAAATAGGCACCTGGATAGAAAAAATAAAAATTCTACCAAGTGATGAAAACCTGGTAAATAGGCATCACTTGTAACTAATGCTCCATCTATCATTATGTCACTCGACTATCTTGTCTGCAGAGGCTTTAGCTTGCTTTCTTCTTTGTATATATCTTTAGTCACTTTTGTGACCTTTTACAGCTCAATTGGCTCCTACGACACCATTGTGGCTTGGAATTGATTGATATCTTAGTCATAGGAAAATATGACCTAACTGGGGGTAGTTTCCCAAAAATAATTTTTTTTAGCCAATTCTATTTCTCGTCAGTTAGTTGTCTTGCCAATCAAAGTCAGTCCTCTTGGTCTCTCATCAATGAATAGTTTTCCACTAACACATTGGTGTTTCTCAAAACCCACCTCATAAAACAATGTTTCTCAACACTACTAATCTGAACATAACAATATTTTTAAACACTCATTGGATACATCTCCCCATACAAGTGATCGCTCAAATAACATACATTCAAATAATCATAGGTGTTTCTCAAATGTCACCAATAGAAAAATAAATCTAAGAACACAAACTAGATATTAACACCTATTTGAGCTATGTTGATTATGTCTTTAGAGTAACTCGATGATGTTCATAGACTAGAGTGGCAAGGAAGAAGAAGTGATTTTTTCTAGTATGTTGTCTATCATCATGGATTTCATTTCTCATATCTCTCAAGTAACTCAATGATGTCTATGTACTAGATAAGAAAGGATAGGGGACATGACACTTTCTTTGATTTCTTCTTGTAGGTGTGGTTTTGATGATCCTAAAATGTCAAATAAATTGGGTTTATGTGGTAAGATCCTCCACACTAGTGGTACACCACACATAACTTGACTCTTTTTATTTGAGATCTAAGGTGAGATTGGATCTGTCTCCTCTATTTTTAGTGATATCTTAGTACTGTGCAATATGAAAAAACATGCCCAAGGATATGAACACAAGGGTCAATGTAGGTGACATAGTGATTGTCCAAGGATATGAACAATAATGGGTCATTGTAGACACAATATCATATTTGCACAAGAATGGAAGGATATCTTGTTTGTCTGTGCATGTAAGAATCACTCAGGTCATCTCAACTCTACATGCCCCGATGTTTGTGACAACTTGAAATATCAAAAGGACGTCACACTTAGGTCATCATAGATTTGTATGCCTTGGTTCTTGTGTTACATCCAAAAATTCATCTGATGAAATTCATATTCATATTCTCATGGTCATAGTGGCACTAGTGAGGTTTATATTGACATCGATGTTCCAAACTGCTCAATGATGATAACAACAACTAAAAAGATCAAAGTGACTAGTGTCCTAGATTGCATTCATTCTAGGATTGCATTTAGTTTTTTGGCATGGTTATATTGATTGAGATGGGTAATCCTAATCCAGGAATTCCAATTGAGATTGAAGTCATTAATCCTCACATCAACAGTCAACTATGGATATCACTCTTGAAATGATCGAGCATTTGGATATTGACACAAAGACATCACCTACATGAGATGTTAGTTGCATACATAATTATATCAATTGGAGTCACAATGCACATCATATTAAGCTTTCATCAAGAATCTTAGTACATTCATGGCATAAATATTCAAACATTGAAAGAAAGATTACTACATTACCATTTTCATTATATCAATGAGAAAAGAACAAGAACATCAATTTTCATCTGTAGTATCATACTAAAAAGAAAGTGCATCGATAGTAAAAAACATGGAAAGTAAATGTATCCATAAGTATAAGCAAGACCATACATGCACATCATATAATGATCAAAATAGGCATCTCATATCATATAATAAGAGTGTCAAAATATCAAAGCACAATAACATCAAATCATGTGTCAAAATATAATCAAGTGTATCTGAGGATATAATCAAGTCTCCAATGAAAAGATCAAATAAATATCATAAATGGCTCACTGTACATCACATGGGAAAAATTGGTATAATAACTAAAATCTAGTTCTCACTAGAACCCTCACCACCAAGAGGTGGGCCAGGAGGTGGAACATCAACACGACTAGGAACAACACCCTCATACTGAGCAGTAAATCTAGAATATGGTGGTGCGTGACGATCTGGGGGTACGGTGTCGATATATAGTCCATAATAGTAGGAAACTTGGTTGGCCTGATGTGTAGCCACATGCTATACCATGTCTCTCTCAGGTATCAAGTCATGGATCTTCCTATCATTCTCAATCACCTATGACTATGCCACAACCAATTGTGTCTATTGCTATCTGATATGGCCCCTCAATGTCCTCATGAGATCCTATGCTGGTGCCTCTACTATAGGAGTCTCTGTAGCAAGCTCCTCCTCACCAATATCTAGTGGCCTATCTTGTCAATCCCTATGTATAAATTAGCCCATGTCCTCTACTTGTAATCGTACCTTCTTGTCATCTCCACTTTCATCCTCCATCACATCCTCTGTAGCTCCCATCTCCACATATCTCTCTGTCATCCCACCAATGGCATCTAGTGTACCACCCTCTCCATGCCTGTGTTTTTGACCAACAACTATGAGCCCTGCTAGTGCTCTCTCCTCCAACACAATCTCCTCTGGCTCTAGGATTAGTGTCTCTCTATGTAAGGTAGCCATACCCTGTGCTGACTCTTGATCATAGTATACAAGATCACCTATAATCAAAATCTGGTGAATCTAGTAAACATACTCTCGCATCACTATGATCTCAATGGGTTGTAGGTGAAAAGTATTATGCTCTGAATGAAATCTCTCCACCAAAGAAGTCAACAAACCGTGATTCACATGGATATTAGGAAGCGCACTGAGCTTCTTGAGTCCAAACTGATCTAGTAATGCCCTATCACCATTAGATAAGTCTCAAATTAGTCTCATGGTCTAGGGATAAGTACAACAAAACTATACATCACCCAACTATACATACATCACAAACCAATAATGAAAAGGTATTAGTACATGATCAAATGAAGTAATTTGAGCGGAAGACACAAGAAGCATTAAACAACATCAAAAATCAGGTGAACAAATCATAATGCAAAGTACAATGACCAAACAAAATTGACAAATTGAAAAAATGAATCCCACTATTTCCCATACGATATAGTAGAGTTCACCATATTATTATATGATTTTTGCTTCCAGTACGATCAAACAGGCTAATACAATACAAAATATTACATCGTGTGACATAGTGGTCAAATGTGAAAATTCTTGTGTGACACAAGGGTACTGCCTAAAAAATAGAACTCAACAAATGAAATGATAAATCATTTTTCACTATATTTTCATATAAGTAAATCCTAGGGATGATACGAAAATCAAAATTTGCGTATGATGGAATGTGCACGACTATAAAAACATGCATAAAAACACTCAAAATTGCATGAAAATTTGTAAAACAAGAGCTGGATTAGGTCATTTATTAGTGCACAACATATTTCAGTGGCCTGTTGTGGCATCTCTAGAGCTTGAATCAATGCTTCTGGACCCAGATCACCATTTTCACTCAGAGGAGGGTTTGAAATTTTCAAAAGTGTGAGAGTGAAAATGACCTCTCCAACCCCCTTTTATACCCATTTTTTCCTAATTTTCAAAGTCATCGAATCCACCCAAAATTGGCAACATAACCTAATTCACATATCCTAAATCCATTTTCAAGATTGAAATCAAAATCCAACATCCTCTTTAAGTTTAAATGCTTCAGTTAAACCTCAGTCAAATTTAGTTGACCGCTGGCACACTCAACGCATAATCAACTATGAATATGTTCAAATCGCTTCCAAATCACTCCAACATGGTTAAAACATGATCACATTGAATCATTGCTACTCAAATATTGGTCACACCTAGTTTAATTAATGTCCAATATTGTTCTCAATCATATGCCAGAATCAATGTGGTGCCTTGGCACAATTTGATTTCTCTCCTGACGGGGCATGATCAATACATCATCAAGTGTCAAATCAAATCTTCTTCAGTGATCAAGATGATAATCAAACTTAACCATCAAATAAAGACCTCATTGCTAGGGGCATCTCAACTTCATTTGAATCCATTCCAAGTTGAGGCTCTTTGATATTTATGCATAAGTGATTTCATCACTTCACATCAAATTACTTGAACAAACATCTAATTCACTTTAATATAGTTGAATTTCTAGGGGCATGTCAGTTTCATCGAATCACATTAATTTGGTAGCATCTTCCTAATTAGGTGATTAGCTTCATCGGGACCCATATTAATTTAATTACCCTGGTCAGTCTCTTAACGGTAGTCAGTTTCATCGCATTTAATCAAACTGATTATTTATTCAAAGCAATCTCTTGGTTAAGGAGTTTTTTTTACATTGATCAATTTCATTGCTTCACATCAAATTGGTTAGTTGTGTTGGTTTTTGGTGACTGATCAGGAACATACTCTACACTTTATGCAATTCATGGGGTTCAAGGAAAGGGTTGAACATATTTTTTTGGTTAACTCATCAAGCATTTTTTGGGTTGACTCATCAACCATTTTTCCTAGGTTGACTTGACAATCATTTCCCTAGGTTGAACCATCAAGAAAGTTTTAAGGTTAGTATTTTTCTATAATAAAAATGGTGTTAGGGTTATGGCTTGTAAGAGTGAAGAGCATTGTAGCATTTTCATTGGTATTGAGTTGCAAGGGATCACTAGTTGCAATCATTTGAAATTACTAAATAATATCATATTGGACTCTTTGTTTGGTGGACATAGCCCAAGATTGGGTGAACCATGTTAAATTTGTGTATTCTTTTTCTACTTCTGTGTATTTTATTCCTTTGCATTATTGGTTATATTTTCATGTAACTATTAGATTTATGTCTTCTAAACCTAACAAGTAGTATCAGAGTGGGTTGTTTTTAGTTATCCTTTGTAGCAAGGTCTCATAGTTGGGTGGGAGTCTCATGGTTGAGTGAGAGTAATGGAAAACTGAGGTAAGTTGAAGTTTGAGATTTTTAATGGGTAGAACTTTCAGTTATGGAAAATGCAGATGGAGGACTATTTCTATCAGAAGGATTTAGGGCAGCCATTGGGAGGAATAAGAATGAAAGTTGTAACTATGTCTCAAGAGGATTGAGATATTTTGGATAGAAAGACACTTGGGAGTATTCGTTAATGCTTGGCACAATTGAGGGCATTTAATATTACAAAAGAAAAGACAACTGAAGAGTTGATGGAAACCCTAGCGAAGTTATATGAAAATACTTGTACTTTGAATAAGGTATTTCTTATGAAGTGTTTATTTAATATGAAAATGGTAGAAGGTAGGTCAGTTTTTATCATTTAAATGAGTTTAATACAATTTCCAGTCAATTATCTTATGTCAATATCAATTTTGATGAAGAAATTAGGGCTCTTTTTCTTCTATATTCTTTTCCTGAAAGCTGCAATGACTTGGTAATGGTTGTTAGTAATGTTGTTTCTCGTTCAAATACCCTAAAATTTGATGATGTTGTTTGTGTTACTATGAGTGAATAAATTTGTAGGAAAAGATCAGGTGGATCCACATCAAGTAGTGTTTTGAATGCAGAAAGTAGAGGCAGATCAAAGGAGAGAGGAAATAATTATGGAAGTAATGGGAAATCACAAGGAAAGTCAAAGGGAAAGAGTTCTCAATCTAGAGGACCAAATGATTACTGGTACTATGGGAAACCAGGTCATAAGAAGAAAGATTACTGGTCTCAGAAGAATAAAGGGAAAAAAAAAGAAGGAAATAAGGAGTTAAATGTGGTAGGTAATAAATTTGAAGAGGAAGTTTTTCTTCTTTCCCTTTAAAATATTGATGATTCATGGGTTTTGGATTTAGAGGCCTCATTTCATGCTATGCTCCATAGACTTTATTTTATTGATTATGTCCAAGGGTATTTTGGGCTGGTTTATTTTGAGATAATGAACCCTATCATATTTTTGGTAAGGGAAGAATTATGATTAAGATACATAATGGGAATCATTGGCTACTACAAGAGGTAAGGCGTGTTCCAAGGCTGACTAGGAATTTAATTTCAGCAGGGCTGCTAGGTGATGAAGGTTGCATAGTTAATTTTAATGATAAAATTTAAAAGGTTTAAAAAGGTTCCTTAGTATTAGAAAAATGTGTGAAAGTAGGCACCTTATAGATTTGTACAGGTCATATTGTTCTTTCTACTTTAATTGTTATAGAGAAAATTCAATCAGGAACAGTTGTTGTAGTCGAGCAGGTAGAATATAAAAACAATCATTGTGCATTCTGAAACAAAACTATGACACAATAGAATTGGGAACATGAGTGAATAAATCATGAAATTACTTCATTCAAAGAAAGTATTAGTAGGTCTAAAATGTGTCAATATGGATTTCTATGAGAGTTGTGTGTATTGAAAACAAAAGAGAGTTAGTTTTATGAAGGCTGGGAAAGAAAAGAAAGATGAAAAATTTGAGTTTGTGAAAACAGATATATGGGGACCATCTTAGGTATCTTCTCTCGGTGGCTCTATATATTATGTTACATCCATTGATGATGAAACTAGGAAAGTATCGATTTATTTGCTCAATAGAAATATGATGTATTTGAAACTTTTGAAAATAGAAAATCTTGGTTGAGAATGAGACTAGTAAAAGAATAAAATGGCTCATGTCATATAATCGTGGTGAATATTGTAGCAAAGAATTCAAGGATTGTTATTCGTTTAATGACATTCATAGGTAGAAATTTTTTCTAAGGACTGCACAAGAAAATGGAGTGGCTGAACACATGAATAGGACAATAATGGATCATGCAAGGACTATGAGGTTGCATGTTGTGCTTCCCTTAAACATGTGGAAAAATGTTGTAAACACTACTATTTATTTAAATAATAGATGGCCCTGTACTCCTTTGGGTTGTGGTATTCTAGAGGAAGCATGGAGAGGTAAGAAGGTGAGTTATTCTTTTCTTAGAACCTTCAGTTGTGAAGGATTTGCACATATAGATTCTAAAACTAGAACCATAATAGAAGCTAAATCAAAGAAATGTGTATTGGTTGGACACGACATTGATGAGTTAGGCTATAGACTTTGGGATTTTGAGAATCATAAATTTTTTGAGAAGCATGGATATCATATTCAATAAGAAAGTTATGTACAAAGATTAGTTGCGGCAACATGAGAAGAAAGAAAATGATTATGAAGTGTTGGATGATACTCCTAAAGATGATGTTCTAGTGGTTCCTCATTATCTGCAAAAACACTAAAAAGAAATACCACAAACTCCAGTGAATGTTGGATGATCTTCAAGGATAAGTAGACCTCCTGACAGGTTCTCTCCCTCTTTGTATTCTATTTTATTGGATGATGCTGGTGAACTAGAATTTTATGATGAAGCTATGCAACTAGATACCCAAGTTCAGCGGGAGCATGAAATGCTATAAGAAGTGGACTCCTTGTTGGAAAATCAAACTTGAGAATTATACAAGTTGCTTGTAGGTAAAAAGGATTTACAAAATAAATGGGTTTATAGGTTGAAAGAGAAGGATGGAGGTAAGAAAATATTTAAAGCCATGTTATTTGTAAATGGATTTGCATAGAAAAAGGGCATTGATTTTTCTAAAATTTTCTCTTTAGTTGTTAAGATGACTTCTATTCGTACTGTTTTAAGCATTATGGCTGCTAAAGATTTTTATTTGGAATAGTTAGATGTAAAAAATTGTTTTCTCCATGGTGATTTGGAGGAGATATATATGGAACAATCCCAAGGATTTGAGGTCACAGGTAAGGAGAAGTTAGTGTGTAGATTAAAGAAGAGTTTATATGGCTTTAAACAATCACCTCAACAATGGTAATTAAAATTTGATAGTTATGACTGAGCACGGTTTTAGCAGGTGTAATTATGACATTTTGTTTTATTTCAAGAGGTTGGATAATGATAGCTACATTATTTAATGTTTATATGTTGATGAAATATTTGTAGCTGGGTCTAACATGGATCACCAAAGAGAGTTAAAATATTAGTTAGCAAAATCATTTGCTATGAAGGATTTTGGGGCAGCAAAAAAAATCCTTGGTATGAAAATTTGCAGAGATAGGCATAATAGAAGGTTGACTATGTCTCAGGAACATGCAGTAGGAGTTGTTAGTAGGTATATGAGTCATACTAGAGTTGAGCATTGTAATGTGGTAAAATGGATTCTCAGATACTTGAGAGGTACATCCAACAAATATTTATGTTTTGGGGGCTCTAGTACTGAAATGCAAGGATATGATGACTCAGATTTGCCAGAAGAAATTGATACTAGACAGAGTACAAAATTATATGTTTTTATTATTAGTGGGACAATGCTAAGTTGGATCTCCAAGTTGAAAAAGGTGGTTTCTTTATCTACCATAGAGGCAGAGTATGCAACTGCAACAAGGGAAAGCAAGGATATGATATGGCTGCAATCCTTCATGGAAGAATTGGGAAAACCACAGGTTAACAATTTTTTTTTTTAAAGATAGCCAGATTGCCCTTCATCTTGCAAAGAATTTTTCCTTGCATTCAAAGAAAAAACACATCCAGTTGAGGTATCACTTCATTCAATATTGGATGATGAATGGTTAAGGCTGGAAAAGATGAAAATCTAATTGATATGTTTACAAAGGTAGAAACAAGGGAGGAGTTGAACTCCTCTTCAGCCTCGGTTGGTCTCCATGACTAAAACAATAAAATAGAACAATACAGTCTTGGGCGTTTCTTTCCAGTTGGAGCTACATGGGTAGCAATATTGCTACAGTATCAGTCTCCAAGTGGGATATTTTTGGTTTGTGGTGACTGATCTGGAAAGTACTGTATACTTTTCTGCATGATCAATACATCATCAAGTGTCAAATCAATTCTTCTTCAATGATCAAAATGATAATTGAACTTAACCATCAAATCTAATAATACCTCATCACTAGGGGCATCTCAACTTCATTTGAATTTGTGTCAAGTTGAGGCTCTTTGATATTTTAGGACAAGTTATTTCATTGATTTACATCAAATTACTCAATCAAACATCTAATCTAATTTAACACAATTGAATCTCTAGGGGCATATCAATTTCATCGAATCACATCGATATGGTAGAATCTTCCTAATCAGGTAATTAACTTCATCAACACCCATATCAAGTTAATTATCCTAATTAGTCTCTTAATGGTAGTCAACTTCATCACATTTCATCAAACTGATTATTCGTTCAAACTAATCTCTTAGTTTAGGAGTCTTTCTAACATTGATCAATTTCATTGCTTCACATATAATTGGGTAGTTGTGTTGGCTTGTGGGGACTGGTCAGGATAGTACTATACCATTTTCCACAATTTGTGGCGTTCGGGGCAAGGAACCAAAATATTTTTTTGGTTAGCCCGTCAAGCATTTTTGTCTTGAATCATCAACCTTTTCTCTAGGTTGACTCATCAAGCATTTTCCTAGGTTCAACCGTCAAGAAAATTTTAGGGTTAGGATTTTTCTATAAGAAAAATGGTGTTAGGGTTATGCCTTGTTAGAGTGAAGAGCATTGTAGCATTACAGTGGTATTGAGCTACAAGGGGTCATTGGTTGTAATTAGTTGAAATTGCCTAATAATAAAATTGGACTCTCTATTTGGTGGACATAGCCCAAGATCTGGTGAACCACATTAAATTGTGTCTTCTTTTTATACTTATGTGTGTTTCATTCCTTTGCATTATTGGTTATACTTTCATGTAACTATTATATTTTTGTCTTCTAATCCTAACAAGTGGTATCAAAGAAGGTTGTTTTTGGTTATCTACTACGGGAAGGTCTCACGGTTGAGTTGGAGTCTCATGGTTGAGTGGGAGTAATAATAGATAAGGATAAGTTGAAGTTTGAGAATTTTAATGGGAAAAACTTTCAGTTATGGAAAATGCAGATGGAGGACTATCTCTATCAGAAGGATTTATGGCAACCATTGGGAGGAATAAGCAAGAAATTTGCAACTATGTCTTAGGAGGATTGGGATATTTTGGATAGAAAGGCACTTGGGAATACTTGTTTGTGCCTAGCACAATCGATGACATTTAATATTACAAAAGTGAAGATAACTGAAGAGTTGATGGAAACCCTAGAAAAGTTATATGAAAATCCTTCTACTTCAAATAAGGTATTTCTTATGAAGCATTTATTTAATATAAAAATGGCAGAAGGTGGGTCAGTTGAAGATAATTTAAATGATTTTAATAGATTTACCAGTCAATTATTTTTTGTCAATGTCAATTTTGATGAAGAAATTGGGGCTCTTTTGATTATGTGTTCTTTACCTAAAGATGGAATGGCTTGGTAATGGTTGTAGTAACTCTATTTTAGTTCAAATAACCTAAAATTTGATGATGTTGTTGGTGTCATTTTGAGTGAGTAAATTCATAGAAAAATCTCAGGTGGATCCACATCAAGTAGTGTTTTGAATGTAGAAAGTAGAGGCAGATCAAAGGAGAGAGGAAACAATTCTGGAAGTCATGGGAAATCATGAGGAAATTCAAAGGGAAAGATGTCTCAATCAAGAAGACCAAATGATTTCTAGTACTATGGGAAACCAGTTCATAAAAAGAAATATTTCTAGTTTTGGAAGAATAGAGAAGGAGACAAACAAGAAGGAAATAAGAAGGCAAATGTGGTAAGTTATAAATATGAAGAGGATGTTTTGATTATTTCCCTTGAAAATGTTGATGATCCATGGGTTCTAGATTTAAGGGCCTCATTTCATGCTATGCCCCATATAATTTATTTTATTGATTATGTCCTAGTGGGTTTTGGGATGCTTTATTTGGGAGATAATGAACCTTGTCATATTTTTGGGAAGGGAAGAATTAATATTAAGTTACAGAATGAGAATCATTGGCTACTACAATAGGTAAGGTACATTCCAAGGGTGAGTATGAATTTACTTTCAGCAGGGCAGCTAGGTGATGAAGGTAGCATAATTACTTTTAATGATAAAAATTGAAAGGTTTCAAAAGGTTCCTTAGTAGTAGAAAAATGTGTGAAATTAAGCACCTTATATCTTTGTGCAGGTCATATTGTTCAGTCTATAATTTTTATAGAGAAAATTCAATGTTCAAGAACAATTGTTACAGTTGAGTAGGTGGAACATGAAACAATCATTGTGGATTCTCAAACAACACTATGACATAATAAAATTAGGCACATGAGTGAAAAGGTATGAAATTAATTCATTCAAAGAAAGTATTACCAGGTGTAAAATGTGTCAATATGGACTTATGTGAAAGTTGTGTGTATGGAAAACAAAAGAGAGTTATTTTTATGAAGGTTGGGAGGGAAACAAAAGATGAGAAATTGGAGCTTGTGTATACAAATGTATAGTGAATATGTGAGACCTACATTAGACTGTCATAGTTTTACTATTTTGTTACTCATGCTTTCAGTAGTGTAGGATTTGACATACTTTGACTATTGGAGACTTTTTATACATTTGAGGATCGGTGGGATCCTGCATTATATATTCAGTACCTGATTATGTAATCAGGGTACATTTGAGGTGCTTTATGTTTTGTTTCAGTTTTAGTTATAATGATGTCGTATATGAGATTTAAGTATATGAATGTAATATGATGAATTTGGTTTAGGAAACCGATACTAGGTTATTTCAGTTCTAATGTAGTTATGGTTTATAGGCATGTATATTATTGATGTTGTGTATTTTTCATATCATGTTGTTTTAGATCTACTGATGTGTGCATTGAGTGTGCAGGAAAAGTTGACCATGGATCTAAACCGGGGACCTAGTACTAGAACCTATGTAAATGACCGTGCTTTCCAAGGTCCCATTTATATAAAGAGACATGGACCTCATTGTTTATTTGTTTATTTTGTAAATGTGGTTTGCATGTGTGTAATTATATTAGTGAATGTTCATGTGATTGATTCATGTGATTTGTTTTAATTTAATGTGCCAAGTTTGGCAATTGTTGTAATTTAATGTTGACATGGCTACTAAGAGGAACTAGGGTTAGTTATAGGGTTAACTAAGGTTACCTAGGAGTAGTACCCAATCTTACCCTAGGGTTAGAAGTTTCTAGAAAGTCTTCTTGACTTATAAATTCGTAGGTTAACTTTAGGGTTAGTTTTGGAGGGTCTTTTGGCCTCCTCGGGGGTAACCGGGGTTAGTTTTAGTTACCCAACTTGGTACCCTATGGGTTAGGGGTAATTTTCAATCATTATTAAGCCTCTAAACTCATTTATTGCTCCCTTAGAGTGTCATTTTCAGACTTGAGCGAATTTGAAGAGGAGTGTAACTTTGGTTAACCCCACTCTCTCTTCTACCCAAGTTGCATTTGACTCCACCCATGGAGAGTTTAGGCAAGTGGATAGTTAAGGGTAGGTTAGGGTCACCTCACCTTTGGGTTAAGCCTTGTTCTTGTTGGAGGTTTGCCTATATAGGGAAGGATTTAGGATGAGTTGAGTGTTCACCCACTCTCTACCCTTAGAGACAGAATCTAGTTTGAAGGAGCTTTTAGAGAAGTAGCTTCTGAAGGATAGCTCAACACCATTTCTCTTCTCACCTTAGCTTTGGAATAAGGTTGGATCTCTTTAAAGTAAATTTATTTTGTTCATATGTGTTCTTTAGCTCGAAACTCCATTAATGAAGTCCTATGTGTTTTGAAGTTTTATTTTCAAAATTAAAATTTTATGTTTTGTTTCTTAATGTCTTTATTTTGTGATTGGATTTCAAATGGGCCTTCAAGGCACACTCACCCTTGGGAGGGCAGAGTAACCTTGAAGGAATAGTAGGAAATTATTCCTGTTAGTGTAGATTCTCCCATGTGTGGAGGGAAAAACATGGGGTAACATGATACCCATGATGCCAAGAAGGCCCTGAGGGCACTTGGGGGGGGGGCATAAGGAGGTTATTTCAGGACTGCATCTTGTGAAGATGGTCCTTTACAAGTCCATGTGAAGCTTGTATTTTTCATTGAGATTCTTGGCTTTCTCCTATAGTGAGGTCTACCACTACCCCTATTTTTAGGAAGGCCTCTTGGAGACCTTCCTCTTGTACATCCTTGTGTTGGGATTTCTTGAGTCTAAGTTTTTTGTTTGCTTATCTGCTTGTGGTGTATGTTTGTTTGTATCCCATTCCAGTTTGGATCCCCATGTTCAAGGGTGGCCTTGTAAAGGCCTAGGTTGGGAGGTGAGCCTCCATGGTCAACCTCATCATCTACAGGTTCTTGAAGGAGTTCCAAGTCACATTGTACCCTTAGGAGGAAGATGGGTATGGCTGGAAAAACAAACATTTGTAACCTTTGATGTTTTAGTAATTTCATTGTTTCAAGTTGCTATTAGGACCTTTGTGAAGATTTGTATCCTTACGTTATTTTGTAATCTTTTTGTAACATTGAGGTTTAAAAATTTACATCTTACTATATTGAAATTTGAAAGAAGATTTGAGACTATATATCTTGTAAATTTACTAAATTTCCTTGGATGAACATTGTTAGGTGTTAGCAAATATAAGAATTTCAATATTTAAATAAACTAGTTTCATATTTATTTGAAGGTAATATTTTGCATAATTAGAAGATTGAACCTTCCTTATAAAGTTATCTTGGATTAAATATTCTTACCATGGTTGAATAAATAATTTCTTTATATCCTAGTTAAGGTTGTTCAAATTTTAAAAGAGGCTCATAAGTTTTAAAAATGGATTTTAGGAAGTAATCCTGAATTTATGAAAATCCATAGCATATTCATTTTCAACAAGTTAAATAGATTTTTAATTAATTTTTTTGGTGTTCTTGAGTAAAATTTTTATTAATTCCTTTTTTTAGTAAAAGAATTCTAGAAAATTCTTCCAAAATATAAAATGCTTAAAATAAAAATGTTTTTCCACTATGTTGTGGAGCATGAAATATAGATTTATTTGATGTAATAAAATTCAAAAAAAAAAATTAGTAGGTAGCCCCTCTTTAGGGGGATACAGTTAGATTTTTACCAATAGATTTATATTATCATTATTATCTTTTTACATTAAACTAATGCTATAGTTACCCTATTTATATTGCTAAGCATTTTTTTTTTTTTTTTAATAATAAAATAAAATAAAAGAAGCGAATTAGAAAAAAAAAGGTAAAGTTTGAAGCAAATTTTTTTTAAAAACATAAACAGGAGGGTTTCGGGAGGGAGGGCCGAGCCCTTTCTGTCCCATAGTTTGCAGAGACCGGGTCTCCCGTTGTGTAAATATAGTAGGGAGGGGCGTTGGCCACGGCCGTGCCCACCCAATGTGGATACACAGTAGGGTGGCGTGGACCGCCGCTGCACCCACTCCCCCACTCGGCGGCAGCACCCCTATGCGCGCCCTCCAACATCTCTTTCCCCGTCTGCTCACGGCCACCCTGCAGCGTTGAAGCACCCCTTCTCCTCCACTGCTACCCACTGCCGCGCCTTGCCAAGAATCCTTACAGATTAGGGCACATAGGCTTTCAGATTTGATTTAGCATGGTTTTTTAAATGTTTAGATTATGTTTTTTTTTTTTTATATTATTAATATTTGTAAATCTATAAGTAATTCATAAAGATATTTAGGGCTTGGGGCATTAGTTTATACTAAAAGAGGAATGTGGTCATTTTATAAAGTTTTATATCTTAGGCTTATCCTTTTCAGAATGTTTAAAATAGAGTAAAGTTAGTTCTAAGTGGTTTTTTTATTATTACACAGGATTATCTCGTATGATTAAAATAAATTTGATTTTTTTGTTAGAGATTAGTCCTTAACTAATTTTTACTTAGATTGTTTCCTTTAGTCTCATCATAGTATTCCTTTATTAAAATTTACGTAACATTTGAAAGTTAAAATTTACTTTATGTATTAATTAATTGATTAGTTATTTTAATGTTAGGCTCTTTGTTTGTAATTAGGGAATGTTACATTTAATGATTTTCATGAAGGGTTTAAAATGTTAGTTTTTCAATTAATTTATCTGTTAGATTAATTAGTGTTTAGACGTTATTTATCATCATGCTTGACCAGATTTGTACATGGTTGACTTTTGGTCAACTATGGTCAAACCTTGACCATTTGCCTTGATATTCAAACCAGGTGCTCCCTACACTCTCTAGACTATAGGGTTTCAATTTCATGACTTTTAGAGATAGTTGACTTTTTGGTCAATATACGTTGACTTTCTGGTCAAGCATCTCAGTTTGCGTGCCTAAGCCCTCCTTAGGGCTTAGTAGGCCCTAGTAACTCCCTCTCACGTATTTTAGTGTATAGTTGAATTTTGGTCAACTCTAGTTGACTTTTAGTCAACTATCTTGATTTGCTTGTCGATCGAGGTGTCTAGTTTAGTAATCCTTGTAGGATAATTCTTAGAGCTATCCTATCCTGTATGACCCCTCCAATTTCTATTTCTCCTTTGCACCATTTTGCATGTACTAGAGACACCTTTGGGGTAGCATAACCTCTCCTTTTAGTGTGTTTTAAAATTTTTGTTTGTGTGTTTGTGCCCAACTTTTGGGTATGACATTTTGGTATCAGAGCCATGTTTAGCAACATTGGGAACCTAACCCGCTATGTTGTCACTAAATTTGTCTTGCATGTGTAGGATGCCACCTGTCACTCGTCAGACCCATTAGCAAGGGCATGGTCGAAGACGTGTCCCCATAGCATGCGTAGAGGTATGACTTGAGGTAGAGGATCATAAGAGGGATCAGAGTCCACCTCCTGAACCCCCTCCTGATCCTAATGTAGCATTATTGCTAGCTTTCCAGAATTTGGTTTGGCTTATCTTAAACCACATGCCACTAGTTAACCAGGAAAGAGAGAGAAGTAGGAGCCCACCTCCTAGAGTAGGAGGGAATCATGAAGAACAGGAAGAGGATTCCATTGCAGTGCCAGGGGGTATTCCTAGGGGAGGTGCATAGAGACTCAATAAAGCACCCCCCGATATCGGGAATCAGATCATAGAATTATTGTGGCTTAAATTGCCTCCGTTTATAGGAGAAGCAGATGGGGAAGGAGCAGAGGCTTGGCTTTTAAGCCTAGAAAGGTGCTTTGGGTTGCAAAATTATGGTAGCAACCTTAAAGCATGGTTCACAATCCTTTTTTTAAGAGATGGGGTATCTACTTGGTGAAGGCATGAGGAGACCAAGGGACTCGTAGACATCAATACCCTCACTTGGGGATCTTTCCTTGAGCTTTTCAGAGAGTGGTATATTTCAAAGCAGTTCAGACAACATCGTATTGATGAGTTTCATGACCTCTGGCAATGGGGTCTTACAGTAGCCCAGTATGAGGGAAAGTTTCTTGACCTCCTACCCTATGTTGAATACATAGGAGATGAGAAGTTGTAGGTGAATAGGTTTATCAAGGGATTAAATCCTGCAATTTTAGATAGGGTACATATGGTACCTTTAAGGAACTTAAGGTTCACAGTGGACATGGCCTTAGTAGCTGAAGAAATAGTCAGGGGCCCACAAGATTATAGGGATAGTTGTAGAACCACAATACCTCATCTCAGGGCTCTAGATATCAGAAAACCCCATGGAAGGGGAATCAGAGGAATTCTACAGGGACATTTAGGGCCCCATAGCAGCAGCCACAACAGTCTCAACAAAACTAGCGATAGAGGCCACCATAGGTTTAGCACGGCTCTAAGCCCAGACCGTGGCAGTCACAAGGTCCTAGGAAGGACCAGAGACCTCAAGCACCATACACCCCTCCAGCTTAGACTCAGTAGTCCTCTAGGGGTGGCTATAGTGGTTCATCTAGGACCGCAAGATCTCAGTATTCCAGGCCTCCTGGTGTTCAGGTTCAGTCACGGGGGCCATGTTACACTTGTGATGCCATGGGGCACTTAGCTAGACAGTGCCCATAGGGTGGTAGTCAGTGTGCAGCAGTTTCAAAACTAACAGTTGGGGACAGGATGAAGTCCCACATGGTTTTTACAGCAGTGGACAACTACCAGGAAAAGCACCAAGGTACCATTTTTAAGGCCTCAGGTAAGATCAAAGGTAGTGATGTTACTATTCTATTTGATACTAGAGCCACCGACTCCTTTGTTTCTCCATTGGTTATGGAGCGTTGCGGGCTAGTGGCAACTAGACAAGATATTAGATGGGAAGTAGAGTTAGCTTCAAGAGATAGAGTTTTAATGACCTTGATGGTTAAGGGTTGTCTGATCCATATTGGTGGCATGACCACCATAGCTTATCTTAGAGTCACTCCCTTTGGATATTATGACCTAGTTCTTGGCATAGATTGGCTAAGTGCCCATAAATCCTAGCTAGATTTTCATAAGAAGAGGATTAAATGTTTGGATGATGATGGTATGGATACAGTTATTACTAGGGTTCATAGGCATGTATCCCTCTGTGTGATTTCTACCATGCAGCTTAAGTGATGCATGTAGAAGGGATGCCAGTTGTATACCATCACAATTAGTGATAGGGAAGAAGAGACAAAGAAGGAAACTTCTCTTGATGACTTCCTCATTCTTCAAGAGTTTGTAGATGTGTTTTTGTTAGAGCTACCTGGTATTACTCCTCGTAGGGTAGTAGACTTTCATATTGATCTCATACTAGGAGATGAGCTAGTTTCCAAAGCACCTTATAGGATGACCACTAATGAGCTTAATGAGCTCAAGATACATCTTGAGGAACTATTAGAGAAAGGACACATTCATCCTAGTGTTTCTCCTTGGGGTGCACTAGTTATCTTTGTAAAGAAGAAAGATGGATCGCTTAGGTTATGCATGGATTACAGACAGTTGAACAAAGTTACCATCGAGAATTGGTATCCACTTCCTAGGATCGATGACTTGTTTGATCAGTTGTAGGGTACCCGAGTCTTCTCTAAGATAGACCTCAAATCAGTTTACCATCAGTTGAGGATCATGGATAGTGATATTCACAAGACCGCATTCTACACTAGATATAGCCACTATGAGTTCACTATGGTATGTTCATGAGTCTTATGAACAGAGTATTTCGTACCTTCCTTGACAAGTTTGTAGTTGTGTTTTTTGATGATATCTTGATATATTCCAAAGATGAGAAAGAGCATGAGGAACACTTGAGGCAAGTGTTATAGTGTCTTAGAGACAACCAGTTGTATGGAATCTTGTCGAAGTGTGTCTTTTTTAGATCGAAGGTCAAGTACCTAGGTTATGTTATTTCAGGTGATGGGATCTTAGTAGACCCGTCAAAGATAGATGTCATTATGGATTGGCCAGCACCTACCACTATGACCGAGGTTAGGAGTTTCATTGGTTTAGCTGGTTACTAGAGATAGTTTGTTAAGGGATTATCTCATGTAGCACACCCCATTACTTCTCTTCAGTGAAAGGGAAAGAATTTTGAGTGGACTGAGAAGTGTGATAAGGCTTTTCAGGAGCTCAAGAGAGCACTCACTAGTGCACCCATTCTTGCTATACTAGATCCCTCAGTGGACTTTGTGGTTTGCACATATGCTTCTTTGGATGGTTTAGGAGTAGTCCTTATGCAAGGTGGGTGAGCTATAGCCTTCAAGTATAGGAAAATAAAGACTCACAAGCTCAACTACCCTACCCATGACCTTGAGATCATAGCAGTGTTGCATGCTTTAGTCAGAGGGAAAAATTTTCTCTTGGGACATCAGTTCAAACTTCATTCAGACCATCAAAGTCTTTAGCATATCTTCACTCAACCAAACCTTAATGCTAGGAAGAGGAGATGGATGGAATTCTTATGTGAATATGATTTTGATGTCCACTACATCAAATAGAAAGAGAACGTGGTCACAGATGCCTTGAGTAGGAGATGGCATGAGCTTTCTTCTATGTCTACTGGCACAGATTTAAGAGATCACATTCTTCATCACTTATGAAGATGGGATGTATGCAGAATTTTGTGAGTTGATTTGATCTTAGAGGCCCCTTGAGGGGAAGGTCTCAGAGTATACCTTGGAGTCTGATGGACTTTTGTGTCATAGAGGACATATCTATTTACCTTCTTCTAGAGGATTGTGTGAGTTTGTGATGCTTGAGGCTCATAGGGCCACATATGCAATGCATCCTAGAGTAAAGAAGATGCATGCCGACTTGAGGTAGTTATATCATTGGCCTAGCATGAGATTGTAGATTGTAGAGATGGTAGCTAGATGCCTAGAATTCTAGAGGGTGAAGGAAGAACACCATCATCTAGGCGGTCTCCTATAGCCTCATGAGGTACCAGTGTGGAAATGGGACACCATATCTATGGCTTTCATACTAGGTCTTCCTATGTCTTCTTTTCATCATGATGCCATCATGGTGACAGTTGACAAGTTAACTAAGGTGGCTCACTTTTCACCTATGCTTACTATCTTTACTGCACCAGGAGTGGCTCAAGTGTTCTTGCAAGATATAGTCAGACTTCATGGCATACCTCATAAGATCATCTCAGATAGAGATTCTCTCTTCACTTCATCCTTTAGGAGGGAACTTCAGGAAGCTATGGGTACTAGGCTCAATTTCAATACAACTTATCATCCTGATATAGATGGACAGACTGAAAGGGTCAACCAGGTGTTAGAGGACATGCTTCACATGTATGTCATGGACCATCAGACCCCATGGGAAGAATACCTACACTTAGTGGAGTTTTCCTATAACAATGAGCACCATATGTCCTTGGGTATGCCTCCCTACTAGGTTCTTTATGGTAGGCCATGCAGGACCCCACTTAGTTGGGATAGGATCGAGGATAGAGTTTTGTTAAAATAATAACAAAAAATAGAGACAAGAAATTGTTTAATTCAATGAGCAGGAGTAAGAAGATTTACCATGAATTAGCACAAAAATAGGAGCATTCACCAATGATAAAAGCAACAAAGGAGACAAGATTTTGAAGGGGGGAAAGCATAAAAAAACCCCCGTGATATAAAGAATGGGCAAAAATTCCTAAGAATGAGAGAGAGAGAGAGAGAGAGAGAGAGCCAAGCTCATATAATAGTTCAAGAAGAAGAACTAACCTACTTAGTCTAAGGAGAGAAGGAGAGACATCTCTTTAATAGATGTGTGAGAAAGGAGTTGCATGGTAACTCCCATATCTATGTATGCCACATTTCAATAGTGTGTGAGACAAGTGTAGGATTCCTCATAAGGAGGAATAACTAAATAAGAAAATACAAGAAAAGGAATTATCCTCACACTTTTACAAGAAGACAAAATGGTGTAGGGATTCCATAAGAATCTTATACTTACATTAGTACAAGTAAAGATTAATTTCTAACACCCCCCTTTAATCTTTACTTGGGGTTTTACAAAAATCTGCAACTTGATAATCTTTCTCGTAGTAGAGGAGGTAAATTTGCTTGTCTTCACTTTTTGTTAATATGAGGTGATGGTGAATTCATATATGCTTCAATCATGAAATAGGGGTCCTTTGAGTGTTGCAATACACAGGTTTAGGTGCTTGTTGAGTTATGCCCAAATGTTCAAGTACACGTTGAGTTTGATCATAGTTTCTTCTCCAAGAAATATTACCTAAAAAGGGATAATAACCACAAGTGGATCTCCCATAATTGGGATCTCCCTTTAGATATGAATTAGTAAAATCTGATAAAGTAAAAATAGATTGAGAATCATTAAATACATAATTCATTTCATAAAGAGATTTTGTAAACCAAATGAAATCATCACTAGATGCAGAATCAAAAGTAGAGCTAGTATAGTCACTATCAATAATATTACCATTATCATAATGAGGAAAATTAGAGTTTAGAGAAGGAGGTTGGTCCTCCATAATAACCATTTGAGTGTCACGAAATTCATAACCCACTTTGGAGCAAATAGGAAAATCATCTCTTGTAATACATGAGGGGAAAGTGACATTGAGAAACATATCAATAATTTCATCTTCTTGTTCTAAAATATCATCAAAAGCAGAATAAGTATGAGAATAAAAAACATCATCAAACTGTAGCATGTTATCTCTATGAGGAAAATAGGTAGCTAGGGGATCATCCCAAAAAATAAGCATCATCACATGGGTCATCCTAAATAGGAAAGTCATTTAAAGGATAGATAATGTCACAGTGCGGTGTAGAGTTTTGGTGAGTTTGAAATGTGTTCTCTAGGACATGCCAAGCCTGATGAGCCTCAGTACAATCAGAGATAAGGTGATATAATTCTGGATTTAAAGAGAAGCCAATTAGACCAAATTCTTCCTCATCTTTCAACTGTTAGGAATCATGGTCAGCCTGAGGAGTGGTGGATGTCGGTTTCAAAATTGGTGAAGACACAATATCCAAAAGGTGGCGAGATTTTAAAAAAATAGACATGTGTGTCCTCCAAACAGAATAATTTGAACTTGTAAGTTTAAAATTTGGCATTAATGTTGTCATGATAAAATAAGGCAAAAAAATATTGAGAACCTTAATATAATTTAAGCAATTAACTTAGATTTGATTACTCAAAAAAAATAAAAATAAAAGTGATTAAACTTACATGAATTTAAAAAATTAAAAAGAATGAGATTTAAATAAATATATGAACAAATGAATTACGTTGAGATAAAGATAAATCAAAATGAATTATGATAATAACAAAGTGAAAAAATATATATCATCACAATAAAGAGCCAAAGATAAAATAACATTCAAACTGAAGCTATAATTAGTTAAACCTGCTAAAAAAGAATAAGTCAGATTATATCTATAATAAGAGAATGCAGGAAACTAAAAATAACTTGTCAGAATAGCAGCACTAAAAAAGAATAAGAATGATATCTATCAATTTCATGCATTTACAGATGAATAATGCAGAGGTCAAATGAATAATGCAGAGTTTACAGATGCTGCAGGCTTGAGTTTTATCACAGAAAAAATGGGTGTTGTTGCAGGGGTCATATCTCCCAATTCAACTATTGGATCGGTCTCATCTCAGAGTATGTTTTAGAGACTCTAGTTATGCCCAACCTCAATGGAGGGATTTTGAAAATATAATCTTTTTCAAAATATATTCATGACAGAGTACGGGTCTATGCAAAGGGCAGCGACTAGACAGTTTTGAGTGAATTTTTTTTTTTTTAAGATGCATGCACTAATGGCAAGTGCCTCTGCATCAAGTAGATAAATGGAAAGAATATGATAGTATTTCAAACAACAAAGGGATTTAACAAAAGAAGGTTGCACACAGATTAAATCGTGCAGATGATTAGAGTAAAAATATTTCCTACAGATAAACACAATGAATCTAAAGATTATAACTAGAACAAAATAATGAACAAAATGTCTGCATGCACAGAGAAATACTGAAAGGAAAGCTGAGATAGATATATGAATCCTGGAGATTAGAGGTATAGAATTAAAACCAGAGATATAAATCTTAGTTAAACTTGTAGTTCAAATAAGATAGATCAATAAAAAACCTGTAGATTGTTAGAGAGAAAAAACATGCAATTATAGAGCCAAAACATGCAAAAATATGCAAATACTAAAACTAAACCCTTGCGGTTGCCCGACTAAGGGTAAAAAATAAAAATAGATTAGAATCAAGAAGTAAATCAGCAATAAACTCTCTCAAGAGTCTCCAATATTGGAGTGCTCCAAGATATGGTAGCTCCTTCACCTGTACACTCAATAGAGGATTAAACCAACCTGCTCTGATACCATGTTAAAATAATAATAAAAAATAAAGAAAGACAGAAAATTGTTTAATTCAATGAGGAGTAAAAAGATTTACCATGAATTAGCACAAAACCAGGAGCATTCACCAATGATAAAAGCAACAAAGGAGACAAGATTTTGAATGGGGAAAGCATAAAGAAAACCCCGTGATATAAAGAATGGGCAAAAATGCCTAAGAGAGAGAGAGAGAGCCAAGCTCATACAATAGTTCAAGAAGAAAAATTAACCTACTTAGTCTAAGGAGAGAAGGAGAGACATCTCTTTAATAGAGATGTGAGAAAGGAGTTGCATGGTAACTCCCATATCTATGTATGCCACATTTCAATAGTGTGTGAGACAAGTGTAGGATTCCTCATAAGGAGGAGTAACGAAATAAGAAAATATAAGAAAAGGAATTATCCTCACACTTGTACAAGAAGACAAAAAGGTGTAGGGATTCCATAAGAATCTTCTACTTACATTAGTACAAGTAAAGATTAATTTCTAACAAGTTTCCATTGGTCTTGAGCTAGTCAGGGATATGGAGCAGTAAGTGACTTTGATTAGACAACGACTTGAGGAAGCTCAGGATAGGCAAAAAAATTATGCGAGTGAGAAGAGGATTGATCGAGCCTATCTAGTTAGAGACAGAGTCTTCTTGAGAGTGCGACCGCATAAGAGTCCAATCCATTTTGGAAAGGGCTCTAAGATAGCACCTCATTTTGTTGGACCTTTTGAGATCCTCGAGAGGATAGGACCAGTTGCTTACCATTTAGCATTGCTACCTAGCCTATCATGCATCCATGATGTTTTTCATGTTTAATTTCTAAGGAAGTATATTTATGATGAGTCTTATGTGAAATATTGGGATGCCTTACAGGTGGAGTCGGACGGGCAGCTGGCTTTAAAGCCAATTCGTATATTGGCTTGGTGGACATTGGGTCTTCGAGGCTGAGAGTTGGACCAGGTTAGGGTCCAGTGGGATTTCTATGATGAGGTTATAGCCTCTTGGGAGGACACAACACAGATGAGATAACAGTACCTTCACCTCTTTGATGAACTCTAGGAGGAAGTTCATGCCTAGAGGGGGTGGATGTGAGACCTACATTAGACTGTCATAGTTTTACTATTTTGTTACTCATGCTTTCAGTAGTTTATGCTTTGACGTACTTTAACTATTGGAGACTTTTTATACATTTGAGGATCGGTGAGATCCTATGTTGTATATTCAATACTTGATTATGTAATCAAGGTACATTTGAGATGCTTTATGTTTTGTTTCAGTTTCAGTTATGATGATGTCGTATATGAGATTTAAGCGTATGAATGTAATATGATAAATTTGGTTTACGAAACCAATGCTAGGTTATTTTAGTTCTAATGTAGTTATGGTTTATATGCATGTATATTATTGATGTCGTGTATGTTTCATATCATGTTGTTTTGGATCTACTGATGTGTGCATTGAGTGTGCAGGAAAAGTTGACCATGGATCTAAACCGGGGACCCAGTACTAGAACCTATGTAAATGACCATGCTTTCCAAGGTCCTATTTATATAAAGAGACATGGACCTCATTGTTTATTTGTTTATTTCATAAACATGGTTTGCATGTGTGTAATTATATTAGTGAATGTTCATGTGATTGAGTTATGTCATTTTTTTAATTTAATGTGCCAAGTCTGGAAATTGTTGTAATTTAATGTTGACATGGTTAGTAAGGGGAACCAGGGTTAGTTATAGGGTTAACTAAGGTTACCTAGGAGTAGTACCCAAGCTTACCCTAGGGTTATAAGTTTCTAAAAAGTCTTCTTGACTTATAAATTCATAGGTTAACTTTAGGGTTAGTTTTGGAGGGTCTTTTGGGCTCCTAGGGGGTAACCAGGGTCAGATTTAGTTACCCAACTTGGTACCCTATGGGTTATGGGTCATTTTCAATCATTATTAAGCCTCTAAACTCATATATTTCTCCCTTAGAGTGTCATTTATAGACATGAGAGAATTTGAAGAGGAGTGTAACTTTGGTTAACCTCACTCTTTCTTCTACCCAAGTTGCATTTGACTCCACCCATGGAGAGTTTAGGAAAGTGGATAGTTAAGGGTAGGTTAGGGTCACCTCACCTTTGGGTTAAGCCTTGTTCTTGTTGGAGGTTTTCCTATTTAGGGAAGGATTTAGGATGAGTTGAGTGTTCACCCACTCTCTAGCCTTAGAGACAAAATCTAGTTTGAAGGAGCTTTTGGAGAAGGAGCTTACGAAGGATAGCTCAACACCATTTCTCTTCTCACCTTAGATTTGGAATAAGTTTGGATCCCTTTAAAGTAAATTATTTTTGTTCATATGTATTCTTGAGATCGAAACTCCATTAATGGTCCTATGTGTTTTGAAGTTTTATTTTCAAAATTGAAATTTTATGTTTTGTTTCTTAATGTCTTTATTTTGTGATTGGATTTCAAATGGGCCTTCAAGGCACACTCACCCTTGAGAGGGCAGAGTAACCTTGAAGGGGTAGTAGGAAATGATTCCTGTTAGTGTAGAGTCTCCCATGTGTGGAGGGAAAAATATGGGGTAAAATGATACCCATGATGCCAAGAAGGCCCTAAGGGCACCTAGGAGGCATAAGGCGGTTATTTCAGGACTGCATCTTGTGAAGATGGTCCTTTACAAGTCCATGTGAGGCTTGTGTTTTTAATTTAGATTCTTGGCTTTCTCCTACAGTGAGGTCTACCACTACTCCTATTTTCAGGGAGGCCTCTTGGAGACCTTCCTCTTGTACATCCTTGTGTTGGAAAATTTTCTTGAGTCTGAGTTTTCTGTTTGCTTATCTGCTTGTGGTGTATGCTTGTTTGTATCCCATTCTAGTTTGGATCCCCAAGCTTGGGGGTGGCCTTGTAAAGGCCTAGGTTGGGAGGTGAGCCTCCATGGTCAAACTCATCATCTATAGACTCTTGAAGGAGTTCCAAGTTACATTGTACCCTTAGGAGGAAGATGGGTATGGCTAGAAAAATGAACATTTGTAACCTTTAATGTTTTAGTAATTTCATTGTTTCAAGTTGGTATTAGGACCTTTGTGAAGATTTGTATCCTTCCATTATTTTGTAATCTTTTTGTAACATGGAGGTTTAAAAATGTACATCTTACTATATTGAAATTTGAAAGAAGATTTGAGACTATATATCTTGTAAATTTACTAAATTTCCTTGGATGAACATTGTTAGGTGTTAGCAAATATAGGAATTTCAATATTTAAATAAACAAGTTTCATATTTATTTGAAGGTAATATTTTGCATAATTGGAATATTGAACCTTCCTTATAAAGCTATCTTGGATTAAATATTCTTCCCATGGTTGAACAAATAATTTCATTCTATCCTAGTTAAGGTTGTTCAAATTTTAAAAGAGGCTCATAAATTTTTAAAATAGATTTTAGGAAGTAATCTTGAATTTATGAAAATCCATAGCATATTCATTTTCAACAAGTTAAATAGATTTTTAATTGTTTTTTTTGGTGTTCTTGAGTAAATTTTTTATTAATTTCTTTTTTTAGTAAAAAAATTCTAGAAAATTCTTCCAAAATATAAAATGCTTAAAATAAAAGTGTTTTTCCACTATGTTGTGGAGCATGAAATATAGATTGTTTAGGGGGATACAGTCAGATTTTCACCAGTAGATTTATATTATCATTATTATCTTTTTACAGTAAAATAATGCTATAGTTACCCTATTTATATTGCTAAGCATTTTTTTTTTAAATAATAAAATAAAATAAAATAAGCGAATTAAAAAAAAGGGTAAAGTTTGAAGCAAAGATTTTTTTTAAAAATAAACAGGAGGGTTTCGGGAGGGAGGGTCGAGCCCTTCCTGTCCCATAGTTCACGGAGGCCGGGCCTCCCACTATGTAAACATAGTGGGGAGGGGCGTTGGCCACAGCCACGCCCACCCATTGTGGATACACAATGGGGTGGCGTGAACCGCCATCATACCCACTCCCCCGCTCGGCGGCGCCACCCCTTCGCACGCCCGCTAGCATCTCTTTCCCTATCTGCTCACGGCCGCCCTACAGTGTTGAAGCACCCCTCCTCCTCCATTGCTACCCGCTGCCGCTCCTTGGCAAGAATCCATACGGATTAGGGCACATAGGCTTTTGGATTGGATTTAGCATGTTTTTTTTAAATGTTTAGATTATGTTTTTTTGATGTTATTAATATTTGTAAATCTATAAGTAATTCATAAAGATATTTAGGGCTTGGGGCATTAGTTTATACTAAAAGAGGAATGTGGTCATTTTATAAAGTTTTATATCTTAGGCTTATCCTTTTCAGAGTGTTTAAAATAGAGTTAAGTTAGTTCTAAGTGGTTTTATTTATTATTACACAGGATTATCTCATATGATTAAAATAAATTTGATTTTTTTGTTAGAGATTAGTCCTTAACCAATTTTTACTTAGATTGTTTCGTTTAGTCTCATCATAGTATTCCTTTATTAAAATTTACATAACATTTGAAAGTTAGAATTTACTTTATGTATTAATTAATTGATTAGTTATTGTAAGGTTAGGCTCTTTGTTTGTAATTAGAGAATGTTACATTTAATGATTTTGATGAAGGGTTAAAAATGTTATTTTTTCAATTAATTTATCTGTTAGATTAATTAGGGTTTAGACGTTATTTATCATCACCCTTGACCAGATTTGTACATGGTTGACTTTTGTTCAACCATGGTCAAACTTTGACCACTTGCCTCAATATTCAAACCAGGTGCTCCCTGCAGTCTCTAGATCATAAGGTTTCAATTTCATGACTTTTAGAGATAGTTGACTTTTTGGTCAATGCGGGTTGACTTTTTGGTCAAGCATCTTGATTTGCATGCCTAAGCCCTCCTTAGGGATTAGTAGGCCCTAGTAACTCAGTCTCACATATTTTGTGTACAGTTGACTTTTGGTCAACTCTAGTTGACTTTTAGTCAACTATCTCGATTTGTGTACTGATTGAGGTGTCTAGTTTAGTAATCCTTGTAGGATAATTCTTAGAGCTATCCTATCCCATATGACCCCTCTAGTTTTTGTTTCTCCTCTACACTATTTTACGTGCACTAGAGACACCTTTGGGGTAGCATAACCTCTCCTTTTAGTGCATTTTAAAAATTTTCTTTGTGTGTTTTTGCTCAACTTTTGGGCATGACAGAATAGCTCAGGTATCTTATCTTGGTGTCTCTCTGTATTATGTTATATTCATTGATGATACAACTAGGAAAGTATGAATTTATTTTCTCAACATAAATCTGATGTATTTGAAACTTTGAATAAATAGAAAAATATTGGTTGAGAATGAGACTGGTAAAAGACTAAAATGTCTTAGGTTTGATAATGGTGGTGATTATTGCAGAAAATAATTTGAATATTATTCTTCCTCTAATGGTATTCATAGGAAAAAAATAGCTCTAAGGACACCACAAGAAAATGGAGTGGTTGAACACATGAATAGGACAATAACGGAGTGTGCAAGGACTATGAGGTTGCATGTTGGGATGCCCTTAAAGATGTTGGAAAAGGCTATAAAAACTTCTATTTATTTAATTAATAGAGGTCCCTCTACTCCTTTGGGTTATGGTATTCCAGAGGAGGCATGGACATGTAAGAATTTGAGTCATTCTTTTCTTAGAACCTTCAGTTGTGAAGCATTTGCACATATAGATTTTGACAAAAGAACCAAGCTGGAAGCTAAATCAAAGAAATGTGTATTTTTTGGATATGTCATTGATGAGTTAGGCTATATAATTTTGAATAATGACAATCAGAAAAATGTGAGAAGCAGGGATGTCATATTCAATGAGAAAATGTTGTACAAAGATCAGTTGTGGCAACATGAGAAGAAAGAAAATGATTATGTAGTGTTGGATGATACTCCTAAAGATGATGTTCCAGTGGTTCCTCATGATCCACAACAAAAACAACATCAAATACCACAAACTCCAGTGAATGTTAGAGGATTTTTAAGGATAAGTAGACCTCCTAGAAGATTCTCTTCCTCTTTGTATTCTATTTTAATGATGGATGCTAGTGAACCAATATGTTATGATGAAGTTATGCATCTAGATACCAAGGTTCAGTGGGAGCATGGAATGACAGAAGAAATGGATTCCTTTCTGGAAAACTAGACTTGGGAATTATGCAAGTTACTTGTAGGTAAAAAGGATTTGCAAAATAAATGGGTTTATAGGCTGAAAGAGGAGGATGGAGGTAATAAAATATTTAAAGACAGGTTAGCTGTAAAGGGATTTGCACAAAATAGAGAATTTCTTTTTCTGATATTTTCTCTCCAGTTGTTAAGATGACTTCTATTCGTACATTTTTAAGCATTGTGGCTGCTGAAGATTTCCATTTGGAACAACTAGATGTGAAAAATTATTTTCTCCATGGTTCTTTGGAGGAGGAGATATGTATGGAACAACCCCAAGGATTTGAGGTCACGGGTAAGGAGAAGTTAGTGTGCATATTAAAGAAGATTTTATATGGATTGAAACAAGCACCTTGGCAATGATACTTAAAATTTGTTAGTTTTATAGCTAAGCACGACTTCAACAGGAGTAATTCTAACCATTGTGTTTATTTTAAGAGGTTGGATAATGATAGCTACATTATTTTATGTTTATATGTTGATGACATGCTTGTAGCTAGGTCTAACATGGATCACATAATAGAGTTAAAACAACAATTAGCAAAATCCTTTGCTATGAAGGATTTGGGGGTAGAAAAAAAATCCTTGGTATGAAAATTTGTAGAGATAGGAAGAATAGAAGGTTGACTCTATCTCAGGATGATTATTTTGAAAATGTGGTGCAAAGATTATCCATGGAGAATGAAAAAGATGTCATCACACCTTTACCTATTCATTTGAAATTGATTAAGGAAATGTGTCCAAAGACACAAGAAGAGGAAGAAAAAATGTCCAAGGTACCCTATGATTCAGCTGTAGGCAATTTAATGTATGTCATGGTATATACTACACCTAATATTTCACATATAATAGGAGTTGGTAATAGGTATATGAGTCATCCTGAATTTGAGCATTAGAACGTGGTAAAACGGATTCTTAGATACTTGAGAGGTACACATCCAACAAATGTATATGTTTTGGGGGATCTAGTACTGATTTACAAGCATATGTTGACTTAGATTTGGTAGGAGACATTGATACTAGGAAGAGTACAACAAGATATGTTTTTACTATCAATGGGACAATGAGTTGGATCCCCAAGTTGCAAAAGGTGGTTGTTTTATCTACAATAGAGGCAAATTATGTAGCTGCAATAGAGGTAAGCAATGAGATGATATGGTTGTAATCCTTCATGGAAGAATTGGGAAAACCACAGGTTAAGAATTATTTGTTTACAAATAGCCAGAGTGCTATTCATCTTGCAAATAATTTTTCCTTTCATTCAAAGACAAAACAAATAGAGTTGATGTATCACTTCATTTGGTCGGTATTGGATGATGGAAAGTTAAGGTTGGAAAAGATACATACAAATGAAAATCCAACAGATATGTTTACAAATTTAGTGAAAAGGGAGAAGTTGAACTCCTTTTAAGCTTCGATTGGTCTTCATGAATAAAACAATTAGACAAAAAAACATAGTCCAGGGTGTTTCTTTCTAGTGAGAGCTACAAAGTTAGCAATATTGCTATAGGATCAGTCTCCAAGTGGGAGATTGTTTAGTGTGGAGCCTAATCACTCCCCAAGTGGGAGATTGTTGGTTTTTGGTTTGAACTTAACCATCGAATCAAACAAGACCTCACTACTAGGGGCATTTCAATTTCATTTGAGCTTGTGTCAAGTTGAGGTTCTTCAATATTTTTTCACAAGTGCTTTCATCACTTCACATCAAATTACTAGAACAAACATCTAATATGCTTTAATGCAGTTGAATCTCTAGGGACCTATCAGTTTCATCAAATAAAATCAATCTGGTAATGTCTTCCTAATCAGGTAATTATCTTCATCAAGTCTCATATTAAGTTAGTTACCCCAATCAATCTCTTAATGGTAGTCAATTTCATCACATTATATCAAACTAATGATTCATTCAATCCAATATCTTGGTTTAGGATTCTATCTGACATTGATCAATTTAATCACTTCACATCAAATTGGTTAGTTGTGTTTATATGTTGTGACTGATCAGGAAAGTACTATAACCTTTTCTACAATTTGTGGGGTTTGAAGCAAGGGCCCATAATTTTGGTTGGTTAACTCATCAACCATTTCCCTAGGTTTTCTCGTATAGAATTCCCTAGGTTGACCCATCAAGAAAGTTTTAGGATTGGGGTTTTTCTATACTAAAAATGGTGTTAGGGTTATGGATTGTTAGAGTGAAGAGAATTTTAGCATTTTTAGTGGTATTGAGTTGCACAGAATCGCTGGTTGTAATCAACTTAAATTACTAAATAATAATATTGGAATCTCTGTTTGGTGGATGTAGCCCAAGATTGGGTGAACCACATTAAATTTGTGTCTTCTTGTTCTACTTATGTTTATTTTATTCCTTTCCATTATTGATTATATTTGCATGTGACTGTTAGATTTATGTCTTATAATCTTAATAAGGTTTCATCATCACCAAAAAGGTGTTCAGGTTCATCGCTTCATATCAAGCTAAATATTTTGGTTTTTCTCTATCGATCTTCATTCAATCAAGTTTAGAAATGGTATCTTCAGATCTTTAATTGATCTTCATTCAATAAAGTTTAGAATTTGTTTCTAATCAAGAATAGTTTCATCACTTAATATCAAATTGTTCATTGCTTCAACATGAGATGTTCTTTGAATCAATGTTTTGATTGCACATCGATGCAAAGAGGGGAAAATGTAATCACCTAAAATTAGTCTAGCAAACCAAGAGCCCCTAATCTCAAATAATTAACCCTAAAGCTTAATCGAATAAGATAAATTACTAATCAAAGGCATCGAGTCTCATACTAGTCCTTATTATGTGAGTGATTTAATCGATAGGCTTGCATATCGAAATCAATCATCAATTAATCCCTAATCAATTAGCAAGGCTAGTTAGTCATTAAATCAATTCATTCAATTAAAGTTCCTAGTAATTTTAATTAAATGAAATTATTTTCTAGACTTTCTGATTAAAGTGAATTAAATAAATCAATTATATTGTCTCATTTGCCAAAAAAAAAGTAAGCACAAATGGAGACAATTAGAATAAATTACATGGATTGACTCACATGTATCAAGAAAGGGAGAATCTTATCCCTTCACCAAGTTTGAATCATAACCATCCAATCTCATGGAAATCCTAAAAAGAAACATCACTCAAGCTTGATTCATATCTATAATTCATATAAAATTTCTATGCCAAAATCATTCTAGGTCATATTGAATATTTTTTGAGTGTTTTAGGAGCATTTGAGAGATATTAAAGGGAATTAAATAAATCAATTATATTGTCTCATTCACCAACAAACAAGTAAGCACAAATGGAGACAATTAGAATAAATTAAATGGATTGACTCACATGGATCAAGAAAGGGAGAATCTTAACCCTTCACCATGTTTGAATCCTAACCATCCAATCTCATGGAAATCCTAAAAAAGAAACATCACTCAAGCTTGATTCATATCTAGAATTCATGCAAAATTTCTATGCCAAAATCATTCTAGGTCATATTCAAGAGTTTTTGAGTGTTTTAGGAGCATTTGAGAGCTATTTCATGTCATTTTAGCATTAAAGTCATCATCTAGAACTTAGTTTGATAAAAATTTAGTCTTTAATCTTGCATTTCTTAGCTTACTTGCATGTTAATTGCATTGTTCCTCATCGATTTCATCTAAATATGCATTGGAATTGCATATTTCCTTTGAATTTTCCATTATAGAACATGTCTAGTAGTTGATCTATGCTAATAATCTGAGAGAAAATCTGAATAAAAAAATATTCTTTCTAGATAGGAAGAAATATATAAATTTCCTTTGGTTTATTATGTTTTTCAATTAATTTTGATATACTAACCATTGATCCAACGACATATTTAAGTGTTGTCTTGTAGATTCTTGTAAGTAAAATATTCACACACACAATACCAGTTCCACAATCACCAGAACAACTTTCATAGTCATCTCAAACATGTAGCATCATATTACCCAAATAACTACATCACTTTCCAACTGTAGCCAGATCTCCACATGCTATGATGAGATCCATACTCCAAGCTAGATATCATATCACTTGCCAAATGTCCATGTTAGAAGTCACCACAACACATTTTTAGACCAAAACATTAACTTATCATAACTGCATCACTTGGTAATACTATTTCTAGATCAAAAGGAAACACCACAACCAAAACCAAAACCATAATACAATTCAAATCACATCTGCATGTCTTCAACCTTTGTTTATGGAGCGGAAACCTTCCAAAAAATAAAATTGAATAATTTTTGTCTGCAACTGTATATTTCTAATAACAAACCTTCAACTATATATCTTTGATACTGAACCACTAGCCTCTAGACCTAAGAATATAACATTGAAACACTCATAATAATAATTCCATAATATTAACATGATCTCCAAAATACATACTTGTCTTCCATTGTTCTATAGCACCAAATACCTATTTGTCTTCCACTGTTCTATAGTTCTAAATACATACTTATCTTCCATTATTTTATAGTACTAACATGTCCAACATACAACCTTACTCCTTATAGAATAACATCCAAATTTTTTACATATATAGACCACCAGATATACTTGAACATGTACCAAAATTACTTATGGACTAGTGTTTTATTAAACACAACTATCTCTAGACCACAGTCTTTGAGAAAATACAACCACCTCCAGACCACAGTGTTTGAGAAAACACAAGCACCTCTAGACGATAGTGTTGGACATCAATAACATCCAAACAATCACAATCAAACATATATTTCCAAAAATCTCCCCCTTTGTCATTTGAATCGAAAAAAACCACCAACTATCACACCAGAAATGTTTTGCAAAGATATCAAGCACTATAAAATCCCCCTAAGTGAAATAACCAAAATATTCCTGAATATATTTCAAACTTTTGTTATACACTTTTTCAAATAAACATTTTCCTTAACTTTCTCCCCCTTTGTCATAAATAAACTATTGGAAATAATAGGTATCGAGAGGGGGGGGGGGGGGGGGGGGAATTANGGGGGGGCTGAATTAGTACTAATAAAACTTTTATAATTTTACTTATACCTACAAGTAGCAACAAAAGAAACTTCCAAACTAAGAAGCATATAACTATAACTGTAAAGTGAAAGTGCAATGAATAAAATGAAAACACATGCAAACACATAAAACTCTGATTTTTATCATGAAAAAACTTGGTCAGAGGGAAAAACCATGGTGGGGATGACACCCACAATCTTCTCACGGTAGTAGAAAAGAGTGCTCTATGAGGAGCTTACAATATGTCACTTTTTAGGCAACTCGCCCTACTAGGAATGACCGATACCTTATTAGAAGTATCAAAAGTCCTATTATAGATTACCTTGTTATATGATTTTAATCCAACTTATACAGTGCTCACCCTGTTAAGGGATTTACAATAAAGTCATGTTAGAGACTACCATGTTAAGTGATTTTGACTTGTTGAAACTATTAGGAAAGCAACAAGAAAATTTGACCTATGATATGCACTATTGAATGTTAATCAAATCCTTGACACTCTATACTTGTTCTGAATCCAATCCTTAATCTTCTCTAGAAGTAGCTTTGTAATCATAGCTTAAGATCAACTTTTCAACAACACTTCAACCGCTTCTCAATAATTTAACTACTTCAACAAATATCATCATATAACCTTATATGTTGTCTTTACCTTCATATTTAAACCTAATTAAGGCTTTTGTTTCCCTCCAAAATTTCTTTATCAATCATAACTAAATCATAGAAACTTGAAATCCTTACTGCGTCCTCCAAAACAAACTTTAAGCTGTTATCCCAATGTGAAATATTTCTTCAATATTATTGGCCAAAATATACCTTGGATTCATACCCAAATATGTACACAACTACCTAAGAGTTGACTTATTCAACTCCTTGAAAAGTGTATTACATTTTTTATGTTTTCAAATTCACTGAATCGTCCACAGACATGGCTGATTTAGCCAATTAATCAAAAGTGTTTAATATCCTTTAGCTTTTACATATTCACTGAACTAACCGGTTAGTAGTATCTTCACTTTTTCCTTTATCGGTGTGACCTAGGAGTCGCATTCACAAATCTTAGTTCACCTGTTGTCTTTACACCTTCCAATGTACTGATAGAAAACTTATCTTCCTTTACCGATCTGTCCTCCACCTGTTATCTTGTTCACCGGTTACCTTTTTCACTTAACTTCTCTTTACCAATTAGATATAATTGTGTACAATTTGGTATAACTAACATGCTCACCTATATAATGGATTTCCAACAATGACAACCATACTCTGTAAAATCATCATCAATGTCATCTACCAATATTATTCTATCAACAGAAACAAGGACAAAAATAGCTTACCATTTCTCCTCTAGGAAAAAGAACTAGCATCAGTCCATAATGAAAAGATAAGCTAAAATTCACCCCTGGAAAGATGCATCACTCTGATGCACTTAGGAGGGGCAACATCTTCAAATTTCTCCTAGGGAAACACAGTCTTCAGTCCTCTAGACTAACTCTACACATCACAAATCTCTTCAACTAAAAAATCATCATCATCTGATGATACAGGAGAAACAAAATGCTCCCCACAAGTAGTATCCCACACATCAATACCTACAATATCATTTTGTTCACCAACATCCTATTAATCTTCCTCTTCTTTTTCACTTGAAAAAATCACTAGAGTAGAGAAACTCTCTTGACATATTCTTCTAACACTCTTTTCTTGTTTACTAGAGGACAAAGCCTCTGTATACAAATTTCTTATCCTTTTATCCTTATCTTTCTCTTCATTGGCAACAATAGACAGTTCTAATCTAGCTACAGTCCTTGCAACACTAGTGTCCTTTAGAAATTATATCAATTTTTCAATAATGGTTGTACATTCTTCTTTAGTAGACTCATAGGACAAATCATCTCCCCACATAGTGCTAGGATCTATAGCTTCTATGTAGAAAAAATATTTATCAACATAGAATAAAACATCATTCTTATAATAGTCAATCAATTTAGGAGGAATCTGGGTCATAAAACACAAACTACCCTTCAATTCATCAAACAATATTCTATAATAAGCAATTATATTATCCAAGCTATCCAAATGCATCTTAATTTTTGAGCCAAAAAACATATCATTTCTCCAATTCACATTTTCAAAAATTAAAAAATTAGATAGATAATCAAGGAACCATACCGTAATGGATAATGTAAATTATTTATTAGCTTCAGTTGGTCAATAATTACCTCCTTAGAGTCTCACACAGACCATAATCAATATTTTCCTTAAGCATTCTGTAGGTAACCTAAACTCTAGTTGTCACACACGATACCTCTCTGTTTATATAATAAATTTGTATGATACTCCCATTGCAGCATATTTGACCCCCAAATCCTTAATTGTGTCAAGGCTTGGGGCCCTACCATCATATAGAACTCTATTCAATTTATTTGCCTCAATATTTGACACTGATTTGAGCATTGCCACATCTCCTATAGTGAAAAGTCATGTCACAACCCTTAGGTAATCCTTCATAATATGATACAACCTATCTAGCTTGATATATTCTCCATGTAGTCTATTAATCCAATCATTACAATTTATAATCATCTTCAAACATCAGAAAATTTCTCCACATATCCAAACCATTGTTCCCTAACCCAACATAAATATTCTTAAACTACAAATCCTCAACTAAATGATTTTCTTTGAGCTTCCTCAGTTTTCCATGATCATACTCTTCCAAATTGACATGGATATATGAAGAAACATCTTCCTTGCAAATAAGTTTTTCATCTATTATATAAAATGTACCTTTTAAATCCTTTCCAAACCAAACAAATGAATTCTTATTATGAACAGGTCTAGGTTCAACATTTACACTTACCAATTTTTATAATTCTAACTCGTAATATATTTTGCACTCCTTCACTCTAATCTTCTACCCTTGAAATATTCAAATCATGATTTTAAAAATGATTGTAAATAACTAAATAAATACAATCACTAACAATGCTAAAAAGATGATACATTGTTTACCAAACCATACAGTCACCTTTATGGACCACAAAACAAGAATCTTATCTTCGAAAAAACCTTCAATCCTTATTGCCATGCTAAGGAGATAATCAACACCCAACCTAGTAGGGGAAATAAATTCTATTGAAAAATCCCCCTAAAACCATGTAGATCAGAAAAAAATTTAGTGGTGAATTATGGGAAATATCTTTTACGGAATTGGTGAATCACGCACATTATACGTTGGCCCGAATCGCCCAATCTTGACATGGTACCGGTTAAATATTCATTGGAATAGCCAATAAGATTTTTTGTTTGACGAGGTTGACCAATATATTTTCCTTTAACCAATGTGACGTGGTTATTTTAACGGTCTCTTATTTGCCAAGGGTATTGATTATGAATTGCATATAAAATATAAAATAGCCAACCCGTTAATTAATTGTTTTATAGATCACGATCTATTTTTCCAACCGTTAATTATTTGTTATATTGACCATGGACTATTTTTCCAACCGTTAATTATTTGTTATATTGACCATGGGTTATTTTTCCAATCGTTAATTATTTGTTATATTGACTATGACCTATTTCGCTAACCGTTAATTGATTGTTATATTTACCACGACCATATTTTGCCAATTGTTTGTTAATTCCTACATTCAGGTCTGCCAATTTTCACCAAAAACCTGAGAATTAAAAAAATGGAAATTCAAATCATGCATTGACATAAATTAATATGAAATTTGTTAGTCTTGACTCTTATATTTTTTGTGTCGCCTTACAAAAATTTGGAGGGCCAAATTTACAAATAGAAATATTGCAACAGTAAACAAAGGATTCACTTTCAGCATTTTAGAGAATCATAATTCAGAGGAAGCTGGACCAAGCCACAAGGTAAGCAATTATTTGTTCACATTTCACAGTATTGCTATTAATTTCCTAGTGACTAGTGAGAGGTCAAGATGTTGGATAAGGATGACTATCCTGAGTATCATCAGGCTGCTGAAGGGATTGAGATGTCAGGGGAGGTTGAACTTGAGACGTAGACTTGTCACTATGCTCAGGGCAGTGAAGCGATTGGAAATCTAGACAAGGGTAAGACTCCTGATCATCAGGGCAGTGAAGGGCAGGGTAAGACTCCTCAGGGAAGTGAAGGGTCTGGGAGGCCATCAAAGTGCCCAAAACTTAAAGATACTACCATAAAGGCTTTCTTTGGATTTGACAATGTCTTAGCTCCATCAACTTTTGTAATTGCAAGTGCAAAATCCATTCATAGTAGCTCACTAGTACCACTACCACAAGCTGGGGTTGTCATTGGGTTAAAAGAAAATCAAAATGTATCAAATGAGGATAAAAATGGTGGCATGACAAAAGATGTTATAAGGGATACGCAGAACTAGTTGGATGAAAATGCTAGCAATGAAGATAATAATGATGTTGGTAGGAAGAAAAGAAAAAGGGTAGTAAAAATAGGGCGGGAGTGGGAAATGACAATAAATTTTAAGGTTGATTGGGTAGCAAAGTACTAGTTCATTGAACCATTCCTAAACAATGATGAACAACCAACAGAATGCAAGTGTAAGATTTGTACCTGGAAAAATAAAAGAGAGAAGAAGTTGCAGGTAAAGCTTGACACTATAGAAAAGTATATTGGTAAGGTTTATGAAAAATAGATCAAAGATGGATAAGAAATACCAGTAGTGAGATGGAAATCAAAGGAAGAATGTCTTCATGTTAAGTATGCCATAGAATATGAAGAGCATAACAAGAGAATGGCAGCAATTGCTAGTAGTGAAAATCCAATCAAGGTTGGGTTTAAACATGCAGCCAATGAAGCAAACCTGGCAAAGACCATTCAGATGAGTGTTATTTTTCATATTATGTCCAGAGGGTGTCCTATGAGATACTTCTCAGAATATGGTAATTTATTATTCTTTTTGAGAGTTCCTCACTATCCTATGTCACATTGGTCAACAAACATTGGATGGGAAATGGAAAATTGTCTTTCTGAGGTGGAAAAGAAAAATTTATAGGAGAAAGTAAAATAGTCCAGATTCATTTCATTATCCATAGATGAAGTTACTGCAGTAGATAACACTGCTTGGGTCTGTATGCATGTGTATATAGTACAATAACATTTCCACCAAGCTCATCTACTATGTGTTCGTAAAATGAGGGGCAATTCAACAACAGAAAACTTATATTTTGAAGTGAAGAATGCTTTGAATGAAGTTGCTGGTATGGATGATTTGACAATTGGCAAGAAGCTAGTGTGTGTTGGAGTTGATGGAGCTGTAGTAATGCAAGGCCAAAGGAATGGTCTTTGTGCAAGATTACAAACAAGTATTGCACCTTAAATGCTTGGCATACATTGCATGGCCCATTGAATTAATTTAGCATATAAAATTGTAAGTGATTTTCCTACAGTGTCAAAAGTTGAAGATCTAGTTCGCGAGCTACACTCTTACTTCTACAGAAGTCCAAAACATTTTGTAGAATTTAAGATTTTTTCAGAGGGAGTAACACCAAGAAACAAGCTTCTTAAGGATGTTGAGACCAGAAGGATCTCTTTGCATGGACCAGTAGAAAGAGTTCTAATAGAATATCAATCCTTTATCAGACTAATATATGAGGAACACCTCACAGTAGATAAACCTCCTAATTTGTTACATAATTTAAGTGATATAGAGACTCTATTAACTTTAGCGAGTCTTCTCCCCATGCTATATTTAATGAAAAATCTTGTTAAGAAATCCAAAGATAGAACTATGTATATCCATGAGTATAGCAGTTTATGTAAAATGACATGCATTGCCCTGGATTGTCTGTACTTAGATATGACAACAATTCAAAGCCCAAATTTTTTCAGGTGGCAGACAATTATAGATTTGAATCATGCTAATAATTTTTTACAATTTAATGTAAAAAATGATTTATGTGTGTTTGTGAAAGGATATGAAATACCAATGCACCAATCTAAGATGGGCAAGCGAGGCAGACTACTTCCAGTTAAAAGGGTTGATTTTGACAGGATTGTTAATTCTGTTAGTGATAATTTGAAGTCAATTTCCTACCAAATTTTAAGTGAGATTCGTGAAAGATTCCCTTGAGAAGAAATTATTGAAGCCATGGGTTGTGTGTTTCCTCAATTTTGGAAAAACTTCAGAGATAAACAAAATGATGCACAAATCTTTCATAAAAATATTGATGAATTGATTAGAGAGTTTTCAAAACATGCAGATTGCAATGGATAACCAATTGATAGAATTTTTTATTCAGCTAATCTTAAAAAACAATGTAGACAATTTGCATCATGTATGAAATTACAGATTAAAAACTTGGAGAATCCATTTGAACCTGGTGCAATAACCAGGCTTTGGAAAAGGATAAAGCAGAGTGAAGTATTGCGTGATTCAATATCAGAATATTTCAAACTTGTTGATTTATGTCAAACAATGATATTGAGGTCGCTGGAAGATGAAAGAGTTTTCAGTGCATTGGGGTTTTTGAAATCAAAGATCAGAAATGAACTAGACAGAAATTTGGAAACTTGCTTGAGGTTGTTTGTAACACAGTACAATGTTAGAGACTTTCCTTATGATAGGGCATTGGAAATTTGGAATTCTATGTGTGAAAGATGAGGGATTTTGAACACTTCAAAACCTGGTGGTACTGGTGCTACTACTAGTTCTGAGACAAATGATGGATCTTGGTCCCAGACTCATAATGAAGATGAAGAATTTTTTGATTTCAAATACCCAATTCAGAATGAAGAAGAAGCTCTTGCTACTAGTCAATTTCAGGAGCTGGATTCCATGTGGGATATAGAATCTGTAGACTACTCACTGAGTGAGTGAAGTGATTTAGAAATTAGAATTAACATTCAAATTATGGTTAATACTTATTAGGTATTTATACACTGTATACTTATTACCTTTTAGTTATTACTGTACTTGTTGGACTTGAATATTGATAATTTGAAATTGAGCCTTGAGTCTCTTGACTCATATTACAAGTAATTACTAATAAGTATTGTTCATGATTTTTATAATTTCAATTTATATTTTTTTAATTTGAATTCATGATTTTTGTAATGTATAATGTGTTGGTTATTTTTTATGCTGTGACAATAAGACAACAACCTCTTCTTCTTCTATCCAATTTTAGGAAGTAGCCAACTCCAAATATTACATCACATCAAGAAAAGGACCAATTGACAAACACTCTGATAATGTTTCTACACTTTAGGTCTTACTTCATATCAATACAAATCTATGCATTAATTAGAGCATCATTTAATCTGATCCTTGATCAAAACTCTAAAAAAATACACATACACAAATAAATTCTATGCTAATGAATTAGAAAACTCATAACTCTTAAGATAAGATGAGACAGAATAGATTGGAACCAGGATCTTTGTATTAAGTTACAAGTATAGAAAATCACATCCAACATAGTACCATACAAGTAACAAAATGTATTCATAAATATCCTCTTCAATAATTTGTAAGAGATCTTTCAACTCTATTTCTATTTATCACACTTAACTAGTACAATGTCTGCTTAATAAGATTACAATACAAAATTTTCCAGCCCTTTCCAATGATCTTGTTAATCCTCTTATAGAGTAGGATTGCAACAAGCTTTAGATCAATTTTTTGGAATTCTTTGTCTTCTGACCGCCTGGCCTCTTAAATTTCTTTGCTGCTGTTAAGAAGCTACCATATAAAATTGTTGTTGTCACTCAAAAATGGAAAACCACTAATCAATTAACTCTCTTCACTCTTTTCCTCCGGGGCACCTGCTGCAAACCTGTCTTTCCATGAAGTAAACACCTCATCACTGGGCCATGAAAAATTGAGGATCTCCGTTATGTTATCATTTATCCTCTCCCAATTTCTCTTTGCTTGCTCAATTTCTTCCCTCCAAAAATTGAAGAATTCTCTAGCTTCTTGAATAGTATCAATTGTTTCTACAAATACTACTATACTATCCATATTTACTATGTTGTTTATCCTAATAGTCATCTCATCACCAACTTCTTCCCTCCATAGTGGCTCTCTCTTCAAATGACCATTCTTTTTAAATATGGCTGGGAATATTTCAAAACGTAAATGGAAGTATTATTTTCTTAGGTCTTGTGCCTTCTTGATTATTACACTCCTCTCAATGTCTAGATTAGTTAAATCTTTCATAAATTTATAGGTAGAGGTTAGGACAATATCCACACTATCATTCCTTTTCTGCTCATCACAAAGACTTTTGCTTGCCCTTTCTATCCTTCCATTGTTTCATGAGGGCATCCACGTGGACCTAGTCTTTATCATAAGAATTTATTATACCTCTTAAATGATTGCCCTAGGAATAAATAGCTGTCATATCTAATCTATCAACAAAGTGCATGACAGTGGTCCTTAACTTATCCTCATATAACTATTTTACAAAATTTTCTCCCTCTCTGAACTTGGTGCTTTCTTCATCCCATCTTTTTTTGGCCTTCTCTAAGCTTGTCCTTTTTGCTATCAGTTTATTCTTTTCATATTGTAATTCAACCTCTAAGTTGAAGCCTGAAGGAGAGGGAGAAGGAGGAAACTCTATTATTAGGCTAGAGGAAGAGTGTTGATATGCCTCTGCTACTATAATTCTTTGGGTTCAAGCCTGGACTGGAAATTGACCCCTTAGCTGGGCTATGATTTTGTCCTTCTCCAAATTTGTTAATTTCTGTTCATTGTACCCCTTCAAAACTATACTAAATCTCTCCTGTAGGGTTTTATTTTCATCCTCCAACTTTTGGGCTACTTTCACCACAAATTTTGTTGATTCTAGAGTGATGTTTGTTGCTTCCACAACCCTTGTATCAACAACTCTCTTAACTAGTAGATTTCTTGAATGCTCAGCTTGGTTTTCTTTATCAGTTGCCTTATTGCTTCTCTTCTTAATATGCCACATTACTAGTGCAGCATGGTCTTCACTGAATTTTATGCCTTTTGAAGCTTTTCGAGCTTATGCTTCTGTGGAATGCACTATAGTGGTTTCTTTTCTAATTACATCAAAGACAATTGCATCATCAATGTCCCATTCAGGAAGTATTAATAGACCCTCCTTCTTCACTAGTTCCCTCCCCTCATCTAGAGTTATTTTGGAAAACTTGGCCATCATTTCCTGCTTGATTTCAGTTTCAAGCTCCTCCTTATCCATGGCAGGGTGTTCTTCCTGCTTCTTCTAAATTTTTTCTTTGAATTCATTTATATGAATTCTCCATAAGAATTTTAAAAAGGCCCTAGACTTAACAAAATTATCATTAGACAAAAATTTGTCACTGGCTTGCTGTGTAAGTGGGTTCAATTCCTTTCCAACATATTCTGCCACTGTAAGGTCTAACTCACTAAATTTAGGAGCTGCTGGTGTTCCTTCTTGTAACTATTCAGAGGTGACAAAAATTTGACCAGAATTCCCCATCTGTAGTAGCTACTCTGCAACACCTTGATCATCTATATGTAGGGGAGATTGGGATGGAGAATATACATTTGATTCATGTTGGGCTTCTTCTCCTACCCTATGCCTCTTAGGGCTTGGCAATGTGCTAGAGCTGGCCTCCAGTGGCCTCTTACCCTTTAGATCAGTAGCCTTTTCTACTTTGGGTACCACTGCACTATATCCTTTCCTTTGATATACAATATATTTACTAGGAGGCACCCTTCTAGTAGGAATGATCCTACTCAATACTGCTTTAGCCCTTTCTGGCTCTTTCTACAATATTTGTTCTCTTTTCTGATTCAATGCTTGCATAATTTCTTCAAACATTGTCATTAATGAATCAATTTTATTAGCCCATGGCTGAGCCTGAAATTCCCTCAGGGGGTCATATAGTTTATCAAAATGTTGCACAAAGTCTAGAATTTTCTTGTAAGCCAGCCATTTCTCTTTCTTTATTTCTTGCTCAATCATGTCAAGCTCATTCCTGATGATATCCTCTGGGAAGTTATATTGGTGGTCCAACACCAAGCTATTAATATGAATTCAGAATAACTAAGAGGGGAGTGAATCAGTTATCCTCAGGTCTAGATGTGCCCATATGAAACTTTAAATCAACTTCAACGACTCAGATATGCTCAGTAGCAATAAACAATAAAAGTGTGCAGTTTAGTATACTAATAAAATAAGCTTGTAGAAACTTAACAGTAAAACACAACAATAACATTCACACATTTTGACACCATGATTTAACATGGAAACCCAATGTGGGAAAAACCACTAGTAACATGCTACCAAAATTTTACTCTTCTAAAGTAATGCCCTGTGAGGAGCCAACCCTATTAAAGGTTACAAAACACATTGTCAAATGTGACCTAGTTAATGGATTTAATCACCCTGTTAGGAGTGGCCTTGTTAGAGGACTTAGAACATTCTAATCTAAATGTCACCTTGTTCAAAGGATTTATACAATGAATGTTAGGTCAACTTGGTTAAAGGATTTGAACTGATACAATGGCTAGAAAGTAATCAGCACATGTGATCTGATTCATACAACTTACTTTGCAAATCCAGATCCAGTTTTAGCTCTAATGTTAATTCACTAAGTGGCCTCCATTCTCATCTCAAACTTTAGATCTGCTTGGAAATCTGTCAAGCAATCTCTCTCTGCTTCTCTGCTCAGCCTTCTCTGCTAGGTCTTTCCAATCAGTCAATTAACCATGAAACACTTTACATTCAACTTCTCCTTACACTTGGATACAATAACAATAACCATAGTAGGTTATATTATACCTTTTCATCTAGGTCAGATAAATCTTTTGTCGCTTAACAAAGATCATAGATCTTAGGTTAGGTCAGATCCAATGGATCTTTACATCTTTACATTTAATTTGCTTCTCCAATATAGTCATTAATTAACCATTGAATCCATGCGCTAATAATGGTTTTCTATGCATTAAATGAATATGGACCAATCTTAATTAATAATGTATATCCCAATAAAATCAATTATGTCAGCCATAGATCTCAAATCTCATCAATAAACAAAATACTGTTGCTCAGCTTTTCATTGTCTCCTTTGGCATTTCACTGGCACTTGTAATCACCTAAAATGGTCACCTAAACCCTAGACCCCCAATCTGAGCAATTAATCAAGAAACCCTAATCTTGATTAAACCTAAGTCCTAAATCAAACAGGCAATTATTGAATTCAAATTGATCTGACCTAAACCCTAGGTTCTAATCAATCATCGTACTTGTTTAATTAATTAATTCCTAAAATCACATTGCATTGGCAAATAAACTTTATACTATTATTTAATTGATATTATGACATATTAATTAAATAAACATACAAAATTGTCAATTAAATCAAAAAGGAATTAAATTAATTATAAAAACATAAATGTGCATTCAAAATCAATTAATTTATTAAAAATGCATATGACATCATCAAA
>MU224205.1:1301674-1311685 GCA_018584345.1 Thuja plicata
TTAGCTTTCTTGCATTCTTAGCATTTATTTAATATTTGTTGTTTATTACTTTCAAAGCATGCAAATCAATCTAACTTAGAGCACACTTTGTTTTGGGCTTAAAATTGAATCTCTCATATTTCAATTTAGTGCTTCTAAAATGAATCTTAATCAGCTTGGATGAACAACAAAGTTGCATAATCATTTAGATTAATCAGCATTTTACTTTCAGCATATAGCTTTAAATCCTTCATTTAGGTTAGTGTGTAGTCACTGAGCTTGCAATGATTTGAGAGCAAGCTCATACTCCTGCCTTCTAGAAGGAAACATGTCGATTCATTCACACATGCAGGATGAATGAATCTATATTCATTTCTGTATGTGATTGAAGAGAAATGACCATGTTGAAGTGTATGGCTAAATTAGAGGCCCACGTTTAGCTATCACATTTCTGGTGCCTCCTGTGGGGTAGAAAAATCAAATTTTTGGCCTCATAAACTTTGGTTTTAATTCTATTTTCTGTTCATTTTGAGTCAAATCTAACTCCGTCGTTGCTTCCGAAATGTTGTTTCAGTTAAAAATGATTGTAAACGCATCTATGCTAGGTCAAAGTTGAATCTATCCCAAAAAAAAAATTGCAAACAGAGGTCGTACGACCTTTTGCACGCATATCAAAAAAATTCATGCATATCGAGACAACTGCACGTGCATATATCAATGAAAATTTTTACTAAAAGTTTGGTTCAGTTTTCAAATTCAATCACAGTTCCTATAATTGGTTTTCAAATTCAATCACAATTCCTATAATCCTGTCTAACACTGCTTATTGCAAAGTTTCGCCTACCACTATCTACCTCCCCAAACTCTACAAAGATTTACTCTTTTGCTTAAGAGTTTTAGCGCTTGATATAAACATATTTTATGTTTCCACATCTGGTGGATGTGGGACTAAAACTCCTATGCACCTTATCTCTCCACCTCCCATTTCTCCACTCGTCTCCACCTCTCCACCCGACCACCACTCCACCCCGCTGCTTTACTTCCTAAGCGTCTCGCCCAACACCTCCCACAGTGCACAACCCACCGGACACTCCAAATCCTCCCTCCACCCACCTCCACCTTTCCCTCCACCTTTACCTATACTTCCACTGTGCAACCACTTCTCATCCCACCACTACTTCTGACTTCTCCCTTCCACCTCCCTTCTGCCACTCTCCACTGCGTTGTCTTTTGCGCTCGCTACCCTGCCACCCTCCCTCCTGTGCCACCTCCTACCCTCTCCACCACCAAATTCAAACCCCAGACTACCTCCACTATAGAAACTCCCAAATCTCTCCTCCCCACCTGCACTTCCCCACTCCTCTGCTTCTTCCCTCCCAGTGACAACCTCCAACCCAAAACTGCCACCTCCCCTCTGTCACTCCTCTACCACCACCTACCCTCCACACAGGCCGCTACCTCTGCATAGCCTTCTTTTCCAGCCCTCCTAATGGGCCAATATAAAATTGACATGTGGAACTCTACCACCTCATCCACCCAATCAGCAGACACCTTAGTGAAAAGGGCCCAATTTTTTTTGCCACCCAGGACAATACTTCACCCTAAATTTGACCGTTATCCAGCCATCAGAATACACTGTTACACGCTTATTGAAATAGGTACACAACCGTCAAATTTAACCTCTAAAATTTCTGACATCAGAAGAGGTTTGAATTTTCTCAGCCTTCACCAACGAGCTTTTCCAATTTGTAGTCTGTTTTCAAAAGCTCATATCTTGCTTGTTTTAGCTCCTTTTTGAGTGCATTTTTTTTTATTTGGGGTAGAATTTCACAAGGATTATCATGGTAGAACTAGTTTCTATTTTTTATTTTTGGATTTATCAGAAATCATTGTTTTTGGTGACTATATCTGTCTAATCCTCATTTTTGCAGCTTTCAGAGCCTCGTACAGGCTCATACAATCACTTTTTTCAATGCAATTTTTTTTGAAACCGCATGATTTTTTGTCTACTTCCTGAATATGTGATCATTTTTCTAATTTTTGGATTTTTGTAATATGGACTAATCTTTGGCTTTGATGTTCATGTGATTATCTTTTGCATATAGCCTAACAGTGGTTTGCAGAACATTACTTAAGAAGACTAAAACTCAAACTACTCATGAATAGGTTGCCTTTGATCGATAGAATGCAAAACACTGTGCTTGCATTTTGTTTTTGATTTCTTAAAATAGGAACCCACATGCAGGACTTATTAAAATGAACATTTGTTTATTGTTTTAGGAATGAAAATGATATCAGGAAACTATGCTCTCGCCCTTTTGGGATGATCAAAAATCTAGAAACATTATTGTCATTTTCTCATTCTGCTTGAAGTGTCTTTTAGTTTTGTAAACCCAAGGAATTGCATGGACGTATCCTCTCCCCTCACCTTCACAGATCTTGGGTGAAAGAGAAATCCATACAAAGTCTTTAGTGTGGCTACCTCCCAAGTGCTTTAACAGAGCCAATGAGAGTGGATTGCCCAACCAGTAACAGGATAAAGCCAAGCCCTTTCGAACCGGTATACAAAAAATGCCATTATGATTAGTCTCACAGTGGACAAGTGTGAATTCATTGTGGCAACCAAAATCTCCTCTAGTACCCTAGTGGTGTGTTAAAGTCCCTATATTGTTAAGGTGAAAGCCTTGCTTTGAAAGGATTGGGAGAGCCCCGTTAATTAGGAATATGACTTGATCACAACCACCTGAATGGATGTCCTTACTACAAAATTTGTTCTATTATCCAAAATCCCTCTATCCGTTGGCACGGAAGGTCAGAGACCAACTAAGATGTCCCACACTTTCACGACTCTTAGTAGAGACAACGGTCCCTTTGGAAGTGATTACCCTTGGGATCTGAAGCTTGGTGTGCCTGAGAAGTGAGTGCACATGTAAGGAGGAGCCCGTGCCTCCAAACTTCTAAGTTGTCCGCTATGAGTAGACATGGCTGAACTTTGGTTCAAGTGGGAACTCAACATATATTTCCTTGGCTATCCTAGGATTGTGGTGTTTCTGTTATTTTATTTTTACAACAAACAATCTTCTTGATGTGTCTAGTGTGAGTGTTCACTACAAAAAAAGCAACAACTACAATAATCAAACAATCTTGGAAACTGTACACTTTGGATAATTGTCTATCTTGTCTCATCTGAAACTTCAATGATCCTGTCGAAACTCTGTCAAAATTTTGTCAAATTGGTTTCAAAAACTTGTCAAAACTTTGGCTTCTGTCATTCTATACTACTGCATTCAGTCTATTCTGAAATTTGCACTGTCATAATGCTTTTGTAAGTTCACATTATGATTACAATCTATTTTTAGTCCAATCTATCACTATCTTGAAATATGATGTCGTTATGCTTGTCCAATTGACCGAGTCCTTTACTCAAACTTATCATCTTTGTCTATGCTGTCCTTATTCTAGGTTGTGAGAGTAGGTTCGCTAACCTTGACTCAAGATCAGAATATTTTTTATCTCCATCCTCAGTTGGACATTTATCTTTTGGTCTCTTTGGTCTTGGACTTAGACAACACTTTAGATTTCACCACGGTGTCAGTCAGACGAATCAACTTATCTTATGCCTGTGCAAACTAGAAGTCATTTTAGAGAATTTCATGAAGAAGACAACCAGGGATTCCCATTCAAAGATAACTCCTTGTTTGGAGAGAACCCTCTCTTTGAGGGAGATTCTTGAATTCCTCCTAGATCAAAATCCTCAAAGGACAAGTTACCTAGTCCCAAGATGTCAGAAGAAAGACAAGGTAGAGGCAGGTCTCGACAGAGAGACCTCTCTAATGGTACCAACCATCACAATAGTCAACATTCCTTGATTCCATCAGACCCTAGTGAGGAAGAGATTGATGAATATCTCCAGGATAAGAGGTTTGTAAAACTCATGAAAACAATCCTAAACTAAGATAAGGAACAATATTTCCTAGATCTAGCAGAGCAAGGCGGTCAACTTCCAACTCACTTCAAAGCTGAGGATATCATTGCTAGGGAAGAAGAAACTCCCATGACGCTCATAACTAAACAAATGCAAGCTATGCAAATGGAATTACAAAAACTCCAAAAGGAAAAGGAAACACCCAACACAAGGTTTTCTTTAAACACAATCTATCCTTTTCCTTTTGACAGAGATTTGTACTTGCCTCCATTCCCGCACGGGGTTGAAATTCCACTGTTTGATAAGTACAATGGTCACTCTGATCCACAAGATCACATCCAAGAATTCTGTGCTCTTTGTATAGAATTTATGCATTATGAGACATATCTTATGCATCTCTTTCCTTGGATTTTGAGTGACCAAGCTATGAAATGGTTCTCAAAGTTAGCCACTTGTATAAAAACTTTCGATGAGCTGATAAATCTGTTCTTGCAACAGTACTCTTACAATATCCAACATCCTGTGATGATGATTGATTTATGTAACATGAAGTAAAACACAAGAGAACCCTTTCTAACCTTTCTTCAATGATGGAGAAACATGTTTTCTAGATATCCACGCATTGTGCCTGAATCTAAAAAGATGGATATTTTTGCTAGTGTTCTGATTCCAGAACTAAACTACCCTCTTCAGATGCAATGTCCACCCTCTTTTGAGAAAATGGTGGAAAACACAATGAAAATAGAAGATGTGCTTGTTAAAAAGGGTGACATTACCCTCTACAAAGAAAACAAGTTTGGTTCCAGTTCCAAAGACAAATCTAAATATTGGAACAAAAACAAGCATGTGGTAAATGACGGAGTAGTTGATTACTCTGCTCCCTAGTCAAAAATAGCAGTCTTTAATTTGACAAGTGGTTCCAAGGCCCTAAAATCTGCTGAAAATACCACTAAATCATCATCTTCTAAAGGGACCAGCGGTTTTTTGAAAGACAAACCATGGATTAAATGCAAACGAGACTTTGACTCCTTAAGTGAGTCTTATGAATCTCCACTTAAAACTCTACTGGCAAACAAGCTGCTCACATTGCCAGATAACTCCAAACCATATGATCCAAAAATCAAACCTAAATGGTGGAGAGACAATGATTTTTATTAATTCCATAGAAACAAAGGACACACAATAGAAAATTGCATGAGGCTCAAACATGAGATCCAAGATCTCATTGATAATGAAATAATTATGGTTGATAATCACAACAAGAATGTTGATCATAAGGAATTCAAAGATCCTTTCCTGGACCATCACAAAGGAGAAACTTTTAAGAAAGTCACTCAAATCAATCACAATTATTCTAATGATGACTACAATGTCATCAACATGCTTGAGCCATCTCATTCTGAATATTGCAATGTCATCATCATCAAACAGAAAGAGAAAGAGTCTCGATCAGCCAACGCAGTAACTCAAGCGTAAGCAAAGGTCACCTTGGGGGGTTCTAGATCTTCCAACCCTTCATTGTCTTCCAATAAACCATCAGTGTCCAAATTGTGGGTACCTCTTAGCAAAAAAACTATTGTGGGTATCCCTAAAGTCTCACAGTCCAAACAAATGACTTCATCTAATATTGTGGACTATAGCATCATCGAGCAATTGTAGAGAACCTCTGCCCAAATTTCAATCTTTGAATTGCTCAAAATATCTCTATCTCATAGAGAGGTCCTAGATAAAGCACTATCAACTACCAATCTCCCTAAGGACTTGGATCTGGATCGGTTTTAATCCATGGTGGGTCACTTGACCTCACCACTTACCTATCATTCTCAGAAGAAGATGACAACTCTTTAATTCATCCACACAATCTCCCCTTGCATGTCAAAGTCTTGATCCATAAACACTATGTCAGACGAGTCTTGATAGATGGAGGCATAGGATTGAATATCTGCACATAGGTTAATCGCAAAACTAGGCTTTTCAGAGAATGTCATTGATCCTAAAAAGAAAATCACTATCAAGGCATATGATGAACAAGAAAGATCTTCTTACGGTCTCCTAACTTTACCAATCTGAATAGGTCATGTTGAGAGGGATGTTACCTTCCAATTTTTGGATCTCCCACTGGCCTACAACATTCTATTGGGAAGACCCTAGATCCATTAGATGTAGGCAGTACCATCAATGTTCTAGCAATGCATCAAATTCCCATTCAATGGTGTAAAAGTCATTGTTCCTATAGACACTAGTTATGCCTGTAATGCATTAAGACAAGTAGCAGATACCCTTGTCCCACACAACAATGAGGCATCCAACTCTGAATCAGCTACAAATTTATTGAAGGAAATGGAAAAGAACCTCAAGATAAAGGACATAGGTATGGGTGGATACACAGTGGAACCTATACTATCACTCACATCTCTTCCCAGATCACCTAGGTATTATGGAAAACCGTCATAAGAGATGAAACCAACAACATCCCAAGAAATCTATGATGAGACCTTTGTTAAAGCCAACACACCATTAGAAGATGAATAGGAGGAAAGAGCCGTTCTGGCTTGGTTATATAAAGAACCTGAAGATACTGAAGTTGAACGTGTAATACCCCCCAAAAAATTTTGTGTGGGGTATAAGGTGGCTTGTAAAATGGGTTATTTAGGTAAAGGACCAATTGGACCTAATCAAAATGGACTTAAAGAACCTATCTCTGCTGACTACAAATGACCTAGAGACACAACGGGTCTAGGGTTCTTATCCAATAAAGAGAAAAGATCGAAGAATCACCTAGATAAAGGAAAGGGACATCAGTTTCTGGAAGAATAGAAAACAATAGTAGAAAGCACTGACATACCCACTGGCAAGTGGGATGACTTAGATGATTCTGATGCAGAGGATGTGTATCCTTCTCCCATTCCTCCCAATATTTTGGCTCTTCTATTTAACAAAGATACACCACAGGTCAATGCTACTAAAGAGCGTATTTTGGAGAAATCACTGATAATGTCTGATCAGTCAGAAACTACTAAATATAAACTAGATCTGGATACATAAGAAAGGAGTCTAACCATAGTAGAGTTTTTAGGTAGAACTCATCCAAACTGGGGGCAAATAGTAGATTTCACTCATGTCCTAGATATGAAACCAAATGGTGAAATAAAATCCCATGAATACGAGTTTGACAGTCTTCCAGAGGGCACTTTAGACATAGAGATGGATACCACACACAAAGTAGGTGAAGGCTTAGAGGTTATATCAGATGAATTAGGACCTCCTATTTCTGACATGGGCTTTGATGATGTCATTAGGGCTCTTTCTGATTTGAACACATCTATACAAGGTTTAAGTCTAGGACTCTACTTAACAGTCACTGTCTATGATGAACATACCGTGAACACCCTCAAACCCAGTGAACCTTTGCCGCTAATTCATCCTGAACTCATTGATTGGTCCTTACAAGGACAATCTGCTGAAATGCCTACATTTCCCAATGAATATGCTTTAGCCTACTATCTTAATGCCATTGAACCTATCACTTCTTCCACCAGTGAACCTAGTGTGAGCATGACTAAAGAAGACATCAAGAATCTCGGTTATAAGATAAAAATGAGAAAAAGAAAAGGGTCTGAAGGTGAAAACCACATTGTGGTTGTTTCAAAACCCAAAATAGTAAAAAGAAAAGACGCATCCAAAGGTGAAAACCTCTCTGAGGCACCTAAGGATGGGATTCTTGATGTCTTGCCTAGTCATTTACAAGAACAATCATCAGTGCTTATAGAGCCAACTCAACTATTGAATATTGGTACAAAGGAACATCCCCACATCATTCACATAGCTAAATCTTTGTCTGCAGAAGAGCTCAAGTAATTCCTAGAATTCTTTAAAGAAAAGAAGATAAACTTTGCATGGACATACTCAGATATGCCTGGTTTAGATCCAAACCTTATCATGCATCATCTCTCAATAGCTCCTGGAGTAAAACCAGTAAAACAAAAAATTAGAAAAATGCACCCTCATGTTGCATTACTCATCAAGGCTGAACTGGAAAAGTTACTCAAAGCTGGATTCATCCGAGCTATTGATTATGCAGAATGGATATCCAACATTATACTAGTATCAAAGCTAGACAAATCCATTAGAGTCTACACTAATTTTAGGGATATCAACAAAGCATGTCCAAAGGATGAATTTCCTTTACCTAACATTGACATGATTGTGGAAATGACTGTTGGGTATGAAATATATTCTCTCATGGACGGTTTCTCGAGGTACAACCAAATCAAGATCACTCTAGAGGATCAAGAAAATACTACCTTCACATGTGCCTGGGGAACATTCTGTTGGAATGTCATGTCTTTAGGTTTGAAAAATGCAGGAGCTCCCTATCAAAGGGTAGTAAAAACTATCTTCCATGATATGATGCACAAAACCATGGAAGACTATGTGGATGATACCCTGGCTAAAATCAAAGAAATGATCTCTGCACCTACAAGCTTTAGGCCCAATCATGGACAAAATGGAAAATTTTAAATTATGGTTGAATCCTAAGAAATGTGCATTCGGTGTTACCTTTGGTAAGTTGTTAGGTTACATTATCTCAGCTAAAGGCATAGAGGTCAATCCTAAAAAGGTTGGAGCGATACTGGAAATGTCACCTCCCAAGAACATAAGTCAAATGAGAACACTCCAAGGGAGAATCCAATCTATCAGAATGTTCATCTCCCAGTTGGCTGATAGAGCACAACCATTTACCAAGACTCTGCAAAAGGGCATTACTTATCAATGGAGTGAAGAATGTAATAAGATTTTCACTCAAATTAAAACATACCTGGTGAACCCACCAGTACTCATGCCACCTCAACAGGGAAAACCATTGATTCTATACATTTCAGCTACCTCAATGTCACTGGGGGAACTACTAGTGCAAGAGGATGAGGAAAAGAAAGAACATGCTATATACTATATCAGTAGAACATTGGTGTCCTATGAGAAGAATTACTCAATGATTGAGAAAGCATGCCTCGCAGTAGTCTTTGCATCTCAGAAATTGTGTCACTACATGTTGGTTCTCTCAGTCAAACTGGTGGCTAAAATTGACCCTTTGAAGTATCTCCTAAGTAAAGCTACCCTCACTAGAAGATTGGCTAAATGGGTTATGCTTCTTAGTGAATTTGACATAGAATATATTGAGTGTAAAGTGATCAAAGGGCAAGAAATCATAGATCAACTGGCTGATGCTCCACTACATGAAAATGAACCAATCAATGATAAGTTCCTAGATGGATCTATTTTGCACATCACTCATAGATCCTAGAAAATGTTCTTTGATGGATCATTCACGCAAAAAGGTTCAAGTGCAGGGATTTTGTTTTTGACTCCTCAAAACTATTCCATTCCAAAGGCATACAAGCTCATGTTTCCTTGTACAAATAACATAGCAGAATATGAAGCACTGGTAAATGAAATCAAACTAGCTCTTGAATGGAATTTTTATGAGTTACATGTCCATGGTGACTCTCAATTTGTAATCAACCAAATTAATGATGTATACAAAAATAAGGATGAAAAAATCATGCCTTACAAATGAATGGTTGATGACTTTAAGAAATATTTCACTTACATCACATTTCAACAAGTCCCAAGGGTACAGAATAGAGAATTTGATGTCATGGCTACACTAGCTTCCTCACAGCAACAAGAGGATGATTTCCACTATGAGTTCTTTGTGGAAGAAATCCATTTCCCTTCCTACAACTCTTCTGACTCCCAGACAGTCTGTTTAGTCATTGAACAGGAATCCTCCTGTTATCACCATGTCTACTCTTACTTGTGTCATCAGATCATCCCTAATGGACTAACCAAAAGTAAAAATTGACACCTCATTTGTAATGCCTCACGGTATGTTCTTGTGGCCAACAATTTGTATAGGCGAGGATTAGATAGTACACTAGTACAAAAACAACAATATATGACCAAATAAACTACCAACAATTGTAGATAAATGACCAAATTTGGTCACGTGACCACTGGTAGTTTATTGCCGGTCATTTATCTCGTGACCAAATTTATGACTAAACTATTTTAGTCATTTATTTGGTCATTGATTTGGTCATATA
>MU224205.1:1336624-1374309 GCA_018584345.1 Thuja plicata
AAATTGGTCATTTATTTAGTCATTTTAGTAGTGATTTTACCCGATGACCAAATTGGTCATTTATTTAGTCATTTATATTTGTGAATTGCAAAAAATGGGTAGAACATGATCAGTTTTAGTCACGTGATTAAAAATTTTAGTCATGTGACTAAAAGTTTTAGTCACTTGGTCATTTATTGCCCAAATTATACTAGTGGTACTTTGCTTAGGTGTCTAGAAAAAGAAGAGTCTAAACATGCATTGTCTAAAGTCCATGAAGGAATTTGTGGTTCTCATTCTAACAGTCTGACTCTGGCCTAAAAATTGCTTAGAGAAGGGTATTATTGGCTAGATATGGAGAAAGAAGCTATCAGGTTCACAAAGACTTGTAAGAAATGTCAGCTACATGGCAATATTATACACACTCCAGCAAGGGATCTCATTCCTTTTGTAACACACTATCCCTTTCAACAATGGGCATTTGATCTAATCGGGCAGATTTACCCCTCATCTTCTAATGGACACAAGTTCATTATCACAGCTACTGAATATTTTACCAAGTGGGTTGAGGCGGTCCTACTCATTAAAGCGACATGACAGTAGGTCTCACTATTCATTTTGAAATACATCATTTTTCATTATGGAATACCTTCCTCCATCATCACTGACAATGGAGGTCAATTTAAGAACAACATCATGGATGAGTTGTGTTAAAAATTCAAAATCACACAACACTGTTCTTTAATCTATTACCCACAAGGTAATGGGTAGGTTGAGGCCTCAAATGAAAATTTGTTGAAAATCTTACATCGTACAGTTAACAAGTCTAGAAGGGATTGGCACCTGCAGATCAATCCTACATTATGGGCTTATAGAATGAGCATCAAAACACCTACAGGGGCAACCCCATTTTCACTGGTATATGTGGTAGAAGCATTCTTACCCCTAGAGGTAGAAATCTCATCTCTTAGGGTTTCTTTGCGTAGACTTGTACCAGATGAAGAGTATTGAGTTTTGAGACTCCAAGAACTAGAGCTACTGGACGAACATTGGAAAGTGGCCTTTGATCACCTCAGAGTTTATCAGAAAAGAATGTCAAGAGGATACAACAAGAAAGTTAGACCTAGAGAACTTCAGGTGGGAGACCTTGTGTTGAGAGAAAATCCCCATAATCAGTCACATAGAGAACAAAAGGGGAAGTTTGAACCCAACTGGATGGGTCCTTATATTATTACTGCAGCATTTGGCTCTAGAGCCTATCGAATCTCCACATCTGAAGGAGAACCGCTTCGAGAGCCCATCAACACTCTCCATCTGAAGAAGTTCTACACTGAAGGCATTCTCGGTGATCAGCACCATGTACATAGTAGTGTCGTAAAAAAATCTAAAAATTGGAAAAAGTCCTGAAAAAATGATCATCTTGGTGAAAACCTAGCAATAGGCGCCTTGATGTATCAATAAACAAAATTAAAAAATGGAAAAATACAAAAAAATTGAAAAAGAAAAAAAAGTGCCTTGGTGAAAACTTGGTAAACTGGCACCATGGTAGCAAAAATAGAATCTCTTCCAAGAAGGTGAAAACCTGGTAAACAGGCACCTCTTGTACTCAGCGCTCCATCTATCAATGCTTAATCTTGGCATCAATCCTTTGCATCAGTTTGTACATAGCTTTGAGTCACTTTCATGACACTCTGGTTCTTCTGAGAACCCTTCTGGCGCCTATCAGATCTAGAGTCATAACCTGGGGGCAATCAAATTGGATTTGTCCTCACAGTATGAGTCATGTCAGTCATTACTATTTTCTACTAGGGGCATGGGTCCCCAATTTGATCACATTGTTGGTTCACACTAGAGTGAGTAATCTTTTCATTTCTCAAGGATAACTTGCTACTGACGTAAACAGGTGTTTCTCAACACCACAATCAACAGTTTTTCTTAACACTACCTTTGGATACATTTGTGTTTATTAACACACATTAGATATTGCAAATGTAAATGACAGATCGATAGAAATCAAACACAAATCACTTGCAAGCACAACGGTTTTTCTCAACACCCTATACCTATACACATCCAAAAAATTTGAAACTGGCTGAAGTATGCTGAACTTCTATTCGTATGATGTCTATTCTCATTGATTTCATTAATATTTTCTTTTTCTGATGCTTTTTGGTGTGGTCCTGATGATCCAACAATGTCAAATAAATAGGGTGTATGTGATAAGAGCTTCTGCATTAAGGTGGAAATTCGTCACATCCCTTGATCCTCTTCATTTGTATGCCAAGGTGAGGTCGGTACTATCTCCTTGTTTGTTATTTATCTATTTGTTTACGAAAGATCACACTCATGGTTATCTTGGCTTTGAATGCCTCGATACTGGTGTACTCTTGCCACATCAACTGAAAACAATGTTTAGGTCATCTCGGCTGTTGTGCCTCGATGCTTACATTGGTTTCCCATATATTATAAGATGAAATTCATATTCATATTCTTATGGTTGCAGTGGCACCAGTAAGGATTGTATCGACTCCGATGTTCCAAAAATGCTCAATGATGAAAATTTTCAACTTCTAAAGCTCAGTGACTACACCTTAGGTTACATTCATGTTAGTCTTGCATCTGCATCTGCATCTGCATAGTGTTGAAATCAGCATAATAACTTTATCTCTATCCAATGTGAAGGATCCAAGATTCTAATTGATCAATCTTCTCTTCATCAAGTGGTCATGACACCCCTTGCTAAATCCACTGTCCTGATTCTATTTTCAAGATCAAAATCAAAACCTGAATTTGACCACTTGCACAACCAATAGAAATCTCTCATGATTTTCTTCTCATCAATCCATGTATCTTACTTTTGGTCAATCTTGGTCAACAGGACCTCTCATCAAGTATGGATTTTGTCCTAACCACATGGGACCTCTTTCTAATCAGATCGGTTTCTTCCTAAATTGTCTAATCAATCAAATTAATTTTCATTATTGGGGCACCTAGCCATATTTTGATTTCGTTCCTGAGGGAGTAGGATCAGGACATCAACATTCTAGTGATTACATCCTCAATCAAAACCCCATCGCTTGGGGCATCTTAGCTTCATCACATCAAATCAATTTGAGATCATCTTAAATCAAAGGCAACCTAATCAATGGTCTTATACAGTGGTGAATGCACTCAAAAATAGACAAGATCGGTCTTATACAGGGAAATCATTATTGAAATCAGATACATTGATCAAATTGGCTTCATCGCTTCAAATCATGTCAATTTGCTTGCTAATCAAATCTCTTAATGGTAATTAGTTTCATCACTTCAAAACAAATTGGTTATTCATTCAAACCAATCAAAAATCTTTAAGAGTTCCTAACAGATGTTTAGTTTCATCGCTTCAAATCAAACTAAGCACTCTATTTTATATCTTTTGATCGATCTTCATCTAGTCAAGCTTGAAATCAATCTTCTTCTTCAAAAGAATGGTTTCATCACTTCAAATCAAACTATTTTGGGTCTTCTCACTAATAGGTCTTTGAATCAATGCACTGATCGCACAATAATTCAAAGAGGGGCAAATTTAATCACCTAAAAATGGTCACCTAAACCCTAGACCCCCAATCTCATAAATTAATCAAGAAACCCTAATTTTGATTAAACCTAAGTCCTAAATCAAACAAGCAATTATCAAATTCAAACTGATCTGACCTAAACCCTAGGTCCTAATAAATCATCGTACTTGATTAATTAATTAATTCCTAAAATCACATTGCATTGGCAAATAAACTTTATACTATTATTTAATTGATATTATGACATATTAATTAAATAAACATACAAAATTGTCAATTAAATAAAAAAGGAATTAAATTAATTATAAAAACATAAATGTGCATTCAAAATCAATTAATTTATTAAAAATGCATATGACATCATCAAATTCAGTTGATTGATTATCAAAATGGAAATAATGCAGTTCCACTCAGTCAACTGATTCTCCACTAATTATCATTTTGGAAACATTTCAATTAACTGTGAACTGATTTTGGAAGTTTCCAAAATAACTGATCAGTCAGTTTAGTCAACTGACTCTCTTGACCAATCAAATCACTTGCACATGGATTGTGCTTCTTCAATCGAATCTAAGCCACTCTTTTTGTTCGATCTCGACCGTCGATTCGAGAGAGATTTCTATAAAAGAGAAACTATTTTCCCTCACAAAGGATCCTAACTTTTTATCTAATGTTATTATGCTGCATTTTCATCTTAGCTTTCTTGCATTCTTAGCATTTATTTAATATTTTCTTTTTATTACTTTCAAAGCATGCAAATCAATCTAACTTAGAGCACACTTTGTTTTGGGCTTAAAACTGAATCTGTCATATTTCAATTTGGTGCTTCTAAAATGAATCTTAATCAGATTTGATGAACAACAAAGTTGCATAATCATTTAGATTAATCAACATTTTACTTTCAGCATATAGCTTTAAATCCTTCGTTTAGGTTAGTGTGTAGTCACTGAGCTTGCAATGATCTGAGAGCAAGCTCATACTCTTTCCTTCTAGAAGGCAATAGGTCGATTCATTCACACATGTAGGATGAATTAATCTATATTCATTTCTGTATGTGATTGAAGAGAAATGACCGTGTTGAAGTGTATGGCTAAATTAGAGGCCCACATTTAGCTATCACAACATTTGGCATCATCTTTTGTTTTCTCGGCATCACCTTTCACTTTGCTCGACATCGACTTTGCTTTGTTTGGCATTGACCTTCTAGTGAACTATCAGTGATAGTTAAACAACGTATCACTCTGCCAAAGTGCCAAATGATCAAGTACCCTGGTGTATACTCATAACTCAACCATTTCCTTGGTCTTCTTGTTATCCCATTCTTTTCAAATCTTCATCAATCAATGGATAAGGTACTCAAACATACAGTGATAGTCTCACCAGTTAAGGTTTGACATCAATGACAAAATACCAATTGTCTACATTCTAGCAATCTTTCCAACAATCTCCCTCTTTTGCATTGATGGCAACACTAAACTATAAAACAATAATTTCCAACCAAAGTTACCATACAATCCAAAAAGTGCCTGTGTTCCTGATATTAACAAATCTTCATTAATGTCTTTAGCTTCATTCTGACTCCTTCTATGTCTATAATCACACTGATATTTTCTGTTACTATTTAGCTCCCTCTTTCAGTAATATCTCCCTTTTATCTGTTGTTTTAGCAATAATATCCCTCTTTGACAATAATGCCAAATATTTTGACATCTTCATCATGAAAATTATTATGTTCTAAATTTTGTATCATGTTGTTCATGTCATCTTTGTGTATGACTGATTTACTTTTCTATTTTGGTTTTCCACTTCACAGTTTTTAGGCAGCATCCTAAAAATGTGACTTACTATGCATCAATGTGTCAAGTGTTCTTATTAAAACATTTGATGCAATAGTACCATTCTCAACTAGTTAGCCTCTGTTAGGGTAATTAACCCCAATTTACCTCTTAGATACTCATGAGCATCCTTGGGTAACACTTTTGTAAATATATCTGCCAATTGTTCCTTAGTGCTCACATATTCCAGTCTCACTTCCTTCTTCTGAACTAGCTCCCTCAAGTAATGATAATTGATAGCTATATGTTTTGTCTTAGAGTGCATTACAAGATTTTTAAAAATATTTATGGCACTCATGTTATCACAATATATGACAACTGGTTCTGTGATCTCCTCTTTCATACCTTTCAATAGTATCTTCAACCACACAATGTTTGAACAGTTAACTATTTCTGCCACATACTCGGCTTCAGCTGTAGATTGTGAGGTGCAATTTTGTTTCTTGCTTGTCCAGGAAACTAATCTTTTCCCCAAAATAAATGCTCCTCCTATGGTGCTTTTTCTATCATCAACATTACCAGCCCAGTCAGAATCAATATAGACTCTGAGCTCAAACTTGTCATTCTTTTTTTAATATAGACCATAGTCATCTATACCTTTCAAATATCTCAGAATTCTTTTCACTACCATTATATGTGTCTCTTTTGGATTAGCATAAAATCTAGCAACAATTCCAACTACTAATGCAATATCAAGTCTACTATGAACAACATATTGTAGCTTACCAATCATTGATCTGTATAGTGTTTGATTTACCTCTTTTGTATCATCATTCTTTGTCAACTTCTGTCCAGTAGCCATGGGTGTACTCACTAGTTTTGAATCTTCCATACCAAAATTTTTTAGTATCACCTTGATATATTTTGATTGTGTAATATAGACACCATTCTTCATTTGATGTATTTGTAGTCCAATAAAGAATTTTATCTCACCAAACATAGACATTTAAAATTTAGTTTGCATCTCTTTTGAAAATGCTTTACATATCATATCTTGTCCACTGAATATGATGTCATCCACAAATTCAGCCAATAAAATTCCTTTACCTTTCTTTTTCTTCAAATATAGATTGTTTTTGTCATTAGTTCTTGCAAATCCAATCTTCATCAGATAGTTGTACAATCTTTCATACCATGCTCTTGGTGCTTGCTTTAGTCCATACAATGCCTTGTGCAGTCTAAAAACCATGTTCCTCTTACTAGGGTCAACAAATCCATTAGCTTGTTCAATATATACTTCTTCTTCTAATATCCCATTTAGAAATGCAGACTTCACATCCATTTGATAGACTTTAAATCCTTTGTAGTCTGCATATGCAAGTAGATTTCTCACACACTCCAATCTTGCAACTGGGGCGAATGTCTCTCCATAGTCAATTCCTTCCTCTTGTGCATAGCCTTTGCATACCATTCTTGCTTTATTCCTTGTTACCTCTCCATGTTCATTTAGCTTGTTTCTGAATACCCACTTTGTACCAATTACATTTTTGTTTTCAAGTTTGGGTACTAGTGTCCATGTCTTGTTCTTTTCAATTTGGTCTATCTCTTCATTCATGGATTGAATCTAGTTACCATTCTCCAAAGCATATTTTACTCTCTTAGGCTCAAAATCACCTACAAAATATGCGTCTTCTCTTAATTTTCCTCTTGTCATAGCTGTAAAATCCTTTTCTCCTATGATTTGATCAGGTTTATGGTGCCTTCTTACATATTTTGCCAAAGTAGGCTCTTTCTCAGCTTCATTTTGATCGTTCAATTTAGGATGAAACTATGACTCGACATCTCCATCAAATAGCTCAACAGTCACTTCGTGTTGCCCGATAATGTCATTCTGTGTCTCAGCAGGTGCAGACTGTTGCTCGGCAACTTCATCTTTAGTTTTGTTTGAATCATCCTCTTTAGGATATGTGAATGATCTGTAACTTTTAGGCTCAATCATGCTTTCAGCTTCATTTATTTCTACATATTCATCAATTCTAATATTTGCACCTTCCACAATTTTGTTAGTGTTAGAATTCAAACATTTGTACGCCTTACTCTTAGTAGAATATCCAAGAAATATGCCTTCTTCTCCTTTAGCATCCAGTTTACCATTTATGTTATCCTTCAGTATAAAACATTTGCTCCCAAAGACTTTAAAGTAACTTAAAGTAGGTTCATATCCATACCATAGCTCATAAGGTGTAGAATTTGTACCTTTCTTTACTTGTACTCTGTTCAGGGTGTAAACAACTGTACTAACAGCTTCTCTCCAATATTTCTGTGCAACATTTTTCTCCATCATTAATGTTCTAGCATAGTCCATGATAGATCAATTTCTTCTTTTAGCTATACCATTCTGTGGCGATGTCCTAGGTGTTGACATCTACCTTTTTATCCCTCGGTCATTGCAGAACCTGTTAAACTTATTAGAAATAAACTCTCCTCCTCTATCAGATCTCAGACATTTCAAACTCTTACCTGTTTTCTTTTCAACTTTTGCCAAGTACCACTTAAATAATTGAAATGCATCAAATTTTTCTTTGAGAAACATAACAGTCATCATCTGAGAGTAGTCATCTACAAATAGAATAAAATATTTATCTTTGTAGTAGCTTTTCTCACCAATAGGTCCACAAAGGTCAGTATGAACCAATTCCAAAATATTCTCAGAAGTATGAGTTTTTCTTTTAAAACTAGATTTAGTCATTTTTCCCAACTGACATTGCTTACACATTTCCTTCTTAGGTTTCATTAACTTAGGTAGCCCTCTAACCTTTTTCAATTTACTTATGCTTACCAAGTTATCAAAATTGACATGACATAGCCTCTTATGCCATAGCCAAACATCAATATACTATGCAAACAAGCATGTCTCTTTAGCTAAATCTAGATAGAACAAGTTACCTTTTGTTTGCTCACCATCTCCAACTAATTCTTCATTGGCATCATAGATATTTTATTTCCTATGATGGAATTCAACTCTATAACTAGAAGTGTTTAGCTGTGAAACACTCAATAAGTTATACTTAAGATCACCAACCCAGTATACATCATCACATCTAATCTTATTAGTTAATTGAATTGATCCTTTCCCTTTGACTCTACAAGGTGTGTCATTACCAAACTTAACATATCCATCTTTGCATTGACCTAATGTCTCAAATTTGTCTTTATCACCAGTCATGTGATGTGAACAACCACTATCAATAATCCAACGATCACCTTTACTCATATGAGAAATTAGTGCAATTTTCTCATCATCATCAGAATCATCTTTCATTGCAACATACACTACTTCTATATCATTTTCATCAGATTTTCTAGATTCACTATCAAAAGCTTCTTCAACTATACAACAAGATTTATTACCTTTGTCTTTGTAGTCCTTGTACTTTCTATAGTCTCGGTCATCCTTTCTGTCCTTATATTTTTTGTCCCTTCTTTCATCCTTCTCATTCTTTTGAGGACATCTAGCAGCAATATGACCAACTTTGTTACAAGAAAAACAAATAATAAGAAGTTTACCTTCGAATTTTCCTTTTCCTCTTGCTAGTCTTCTTGCCATAAGTGCCTCAATCTCTTCTAGATCATCATACAAGGTGTCACTGTCACTATCCACATACTTCTTTCCTTTCTTAGATTTTTTGATGAACATCTGTGACTTAAATGTAGATTCAATAGCTTGTGGAGTATAGTTGTCAAAATTTGACATCTCAAATGCAGTAAGTCTGCCTACCAAACTTTCCAAAGTTAAATTGTTATTAGGAGTGCATCTCAGTTCTTGAATTATAGATACTCTAATAGCATAAATAGGAAGAAGTGTTCTCAGTACCTTGCTCATGATAGTATCTTCATCAATGACTCCCTTAGCTCCTCTAATAGCATTTACAACTTCCTTTATCCTATCATAGTATTGCACTATATTTTCTCCTTCTTGCATTTTTAAATCATCAAAATTACCTCTCAAGCTTTCAGATTTGGCTCTCAGTACATTCGTATCACCTCCATAGATGGTTGTAAGGGCATCCCACATCTTCTTTGCAATTGTATAATCTTTGATGTCCTCAAATTTATGATAGTTAAGAGATGATGCAAGTTCCAACATTGTTTGATTATGTTCATGTTTTTCTCTTAGTTGTGCAGCATTCAGAACTCCAATAGGGACTACATAGTCTATTTCAATATGTCATTTAGTAGAATCACCAATACTAGCCAAGTGAAGTTTCATCAAACTTTGCCATGCAGGAAAGTTTTTCTTGTTGATCTTCGGTCCATCCCTTTTATACATCTTGATCTTTATCTCCAAGTACTTTCAAAATTTTCAAGAGAACTCAGCTTTGATACCAATTGTTAATATGAATTCAGAATAACTAAGAGGGGGGGTGAATCAGTTATCCTCAGGTCTAGATGTGCCCATATGAAACTTTAAATCAACTTCAACAACTCAGATCTGCTTGGCAACAATAAAAAATAAAAGTGTGCAGTTTACTGTACTAATGAAATAAGCTTGCAGAAACTTAACAGTAAAACACAACAATAACAATCACACATTTTGACACCATGATTTAAGGTGGAAAGCCAAAATGGGAAAAACCACCAGTAACATGCTACCAAAATTTTACTCTTCTGAAGTAATGCCCTGTGAGGAGCCAACCTTGTTAAAGGTTACAAAACACACTGTCAAATGTGACTTAGTTAAAGGATTTAATCACCCTGTTAGGAGTGGTCTTGTTAGAGGACTTAGAACATTTAGGTCAACCTGGTTAAAGGATTTGAACTGATACAATGGCTAGAAAGTAATCAGCAGGTGTGATCTGATTCATACAACTTACTTTGAAAATCTAGATACAGTTTTAGCTCTAATGCTAATTCACTGAGTGGCCTCCACTCTCATCTCAAACTTTAGATCTTCTTGGAAATCCATCAAGCAATCTCTCTCTTCTTCTCTACTCATCCTTCTCTACTAGGTCTTGCCAATCAGTCAATTAACCATGTAACACTTTGCATTCAACTTCTCCTTACACTTGGATACATTAAAAATAACCATAGTAGGTTATATTATACCTTTTCATCTAGGTCAAATAAATATTTTGCCACTTAACCAAGATCATAGATCTTAAGTTAGGTCAGATCCAACGAATCTTTCCATCTTTACATTTAATTTACTTCTCCAATACATTCATTAATTAACCATTGAATCCATGTGCTAATAACGGTTTCCCATGCATTAAATGAATATGGACCAGTATTAATTAATAATTTATATCCTAATAAAATCAATTATGTTGGCCATAGATCTCAAATCTCATCAATAAACAAAATATTGTTGCTCGGCTTTTCACTATCTCCCTCGGCATTTCACTGGTGCTCGGCATCATCTTTCCTTTGCTCGGCATCACCTTTCGCTTTGCTCAGCATTGCCTTTTATTTTCTCAGCATTGACCTTCTAGTGAATTGTCATTGATAGATAAACAATGTATCACTCTGCCAAAGTGCCAAATGATCAAGTACCTTGGTGTACACTCATAACTCAACCATTTTCTCAGTCTTCTTGTTATCCCATTCTTTTCAAATCTTTATCAATCAATGGATAAGGTACTCAAACATATAGTGATAGTCTAACCAGTTAAGGTTTGACATCAATGACAAAATAACAATTGTCTACATTGTAGCAATCTTTCCAACACAAGCATCTAGTCTTCTTCCTGAACATATTCGTTATGAAGGCTTTAGGATTAGCACATCTTGGCTTGGCAGTGGTTAAGTGATAAGGCTCAAAGAAATTCTACAAGCTCTTCCACCCTCCCTTTGTGATGATGAATTGGTGGGCATTGGTGATAGTAAGGAAAATTTTCCCTTTTCCTCTCCCTATAAGTGCTTCCTCCTGTAGGCCACCAATTTGCCTGATTATTTTTGCAAATCCTAATTTCAAAGGGACCCTATATGGTAGGATGTTGGGTACTCCTCTGAAACCATACACTCTAAACACAGTAGAAATTGGGTAAAGAATAACATCGCCCTAGTTATGCACCATTTTGAGCTCCTGATTTTTCTCCATGGGTCTCAAAAACTTCATTAGTGATACAGGGATTCTAGGCTCATCTCCAATAAGTAACCTTCTAAGCCTAGCTATGAAACACCTATCAAATGTGATGAATCTAGCCTCCTTGTTGTCCCATGACATATTAGCATTCCATAATTGTACTGGCATATCCTCATCATCTGTGATTCTTTGCAGGCTCATCTGTTCTTCAAAATAATCTACCCCTTTAAATAGGAACATGTGCATGAGTAAAGTATACCAAGTGAAAGGCTTGGTGAGCTATGACTTTTGAATACATTTCAAGCCTTCATGAATCAAATCAGCCAAATATGGGGCAAAATCAAAAATAATGGCAAGGTGACGATGCAAGATTTGGACCATCATAAACATGAGATGGATTGGCATCTCATTCCCCTCACCTTCTCCAAAGATCTTGGACAAGGCCCTGTAAACTCCTCTGGCCTTGGGAGTGAAAAAATCAACCTTAAAAGGTTCTTTTGTGTTAGGACCTACTAACACTAGGTCTCCCACTTTTGCAAAAAACTCTATTAGAGGGCCTCTCAGTCCCCTGAGATAGCTCCTCTGAGCTTGGTATATTTCCCTTAATTCATTAAAATCAATTTTATCCATAGGGTTGTCTAGTTCATTTAAACTAAACACTTCTCTTATCTCTTCAGTAGTTATGCTAATCATGACGTGTCCTTTACTGTCCAGCACTACCCTAGCTATTTCATCATAGTTCTCCGCTATCTGCATGAGTAAATCAACATCCATAAACACCCCGGGTAGTACCAATTTACCCATATAAAATTACCAGACATTACTATCTGGAGAAAAAGATTTCCTCTAGCCAAAAACATTTCTAAAAAGGGTCATTCCGCTTATGCCCATATTGGCATCTTGCAACCATCTCCCATAGTCATACAATCCCTCTACAATTCTGACCCATGGGTCTTTAGAGATTTCTTCCTTCAATTTAGTGTAATCATTAGTTGATCTAGTCAACTGTTGGAGTAAATCGTCACATACATTTCTCTCTTGATAATCCACCCTTCCCTTGAATTCTCTCCTAGGCGGCATTATGTGATGTAGGGTTTGAAATTTTACCATAGATTATATCTCTAATACCTGTCTATATTTACTGTAATAAGCCCTAATACGTTTGCAAAGGTTTTAAGAAATTTAATCATAGAAACAGAAGAATACCCGTTCAATAGATGATCTAATAGCTTTGACAACAATTCTCTTCGAAAATGCTCCACTTTAGAACTCACTAATGATGCACAATAAATTATAATTTCAAATGATGGATTAAAACTCAACATTTTATACATTCAAATTTCATTTCGATGTAGACTTTCCAAGAAACACACATTCACCATTACTTGTGTTGAGTTCAAACTTGCTGTTAGATTTTACCATTTTAAAACATAGTCATTAATCTTACTACCTTTCTTTCTCATCCAACATTTTTGAGCAAGTCTTTCATAACATTCATCTATAGCAACATGTGGCAGCCTATCGCGTTCCCTCAAAGGATAACTAGTGAGCAGTTTCATCTTAAGGCTCTGTGCCTACCGTTCGATCTTCCTTAGCTTACCCACAAGATATCTTTCTTTATGCTACAAATGGGCCCTGTCATCTAGGACACGCATCAGCATGGTGCAATGCCTAGAAGATTAACCATCAGGAAACTTTGCTTTGAGGTTTTACACTAGTTGTTAGATCTTCAAGATCTATTCTACTTTTACTTCTTTCAATAATCCATGACTTTAAATCTGCCAGAGACACGTGTCATCATGATGCAATGCCTTGAAGCTTAAAAATTGATCAACTTTCTTTCAAGGAAAAGCACCCACCGTTGGATCATCCTTAACTTACCTGGTCTTTAACTAACCACCTTTTGATTAAGCGCAGTCTGCAGCTTTCATAATGGGACACGTGGCGGCATGTCATGTTCCCTCATTGATTAACTACCCTTCATCTTGCATTCTAGGAAATATGCCTACCATTAGATCAGATCCAAGATGTCATGCTTTAACTAGTGCTTGAATTTTCAACATTAACCCACTGATTGCCAGGTGTCATTATCTCGCGTTGCCTTGATGGTTGTTATCCTTGCATCTTTACAACTGACATTGGATTTAATCTAAGATGTTTCCTTTTAAGTAAATGTTATGTTCAGCTTGGCCCCACCTAGACACATGGCAGATTCGCGCAATGCCTTGAACCTTAAAGTATGATCAACTTTATTTTAAGGATTTGTGTGCACCGTTAGATTCAATCTGATCAACTTAAGCTGGCCTTGTTCTGAAGTTACTCAAATATTTCATCTAACCCTATCTCAACTTTGGTACATCTAAATTAGAGGCCTCTGGAACCCTTTCAAAGTTATGGTGAGTTGTGACGGTCTTCTTATCATCTCTGCTATCAATTATAATTTATCATATAACATTACGAAGTCCCACACAAAGCCTTTCATAACCTCTAAACTGTTTAATCTTGTAACTGATTAACCTTTCTGAAGTTATGCCAATCTGCCAAATATTTCATCACAACTTCATAACTGTGAACACTAATGGCCAGCAAATGCTCATGGAGGTCTGTAACCACTTGATCATTTGATTCATTACTATCGTAGGTTTGGAATTTCCTCAAGAAATTAACAAATATTAATCCGACCGTTGACAGATGTCACAATCCATTCCTTGGTGCTTTCCACGTGGCATGCAAAATTGCAAATTTATTATTTGTCATAATCATTTACTTAATTTAATAATTCCTAAATTCCTAATAGTAATTTCCTAAAAGAAAATACTAATATAATTATTATTAATGTGACATATACATTATTAGTATTACATTCAATTTTAAACAAATTGCAACTGCAACTGTGAATCGCGATCTTGAGCTCTTTACAAAATTACACAGGCATAGAAAATTACAAAATATCTTTGTATTAACTTCCTTTAAAATTTTAAATTTATACAATTTTAAACAAATTGCAACTGCAACTGCGAATCATGATCTTGAGCTCTTTACAAAATTACATAGGCACAGAAAATTACAAAATATCTTTGTATTAACTTCCTTCAAAATTTGAAATTTATACATCAATGATCAAGATTCAATGATCATAGTACCAGAGACTTCTAAGTTCTAAGTTCTATTAGAAAATTACAAAATATCATTGTATTAACTTCCTTGAATTTTATACATCAAATGATCAAATTCAATGATCAATGATAATGATCATAGTACGAAATACTTCTATCAGAAAATTACAAGAGATTAAGCTTAGAAATAGTTATAAGAGCGACAGCTGGCAGCCCAGATTCTTCAGTATCAATCTTGGTTTGCACCAAAGGTGTATCCACAATAGGTGAACTGCAAAGATAAGATACCTTGTTTGAATTAACTGACCTCTCTCTATTGGCGCTTCATCTAGTACCAAAAGTAGAATTGTCTGTGAAAAGTACAAGGCTTGAATCTCTATAATGTTTTCCCACACCACCATTTCCCTCTTTGATGGCCAAGTTATTGCTCTAACTATATCCAATTATTCAAGACATTTGTTCCACTTGGCATCCGTTATGGCTCGAGATTCAGTAACAAACTTATTCATGTCAATCTCCTACTTGTACAATTCATCCACAACTTCAAAAAAGTTGAAATGTCAGCATCACCAAAAAAATAAGAAGCCACCATGCTAGCATCCAAAATTTGGTTGAAAGAATCAACCCACTCCTACCAGTCCTTCAACTATCCCTGTGTGTCCACAATAGTAGGGATATATCCTTCAGACTCTTCAGCAAAAAACTTTAGCTTTGCCTGAATGTTATTTAACTTTCCATTAAAAAATGCATACAAATCCTTTACTAATACCACCATTTCCTTAACATCAATTATTTTGTCAGGTAACTCCATTTTTTTTTATTAGTAAATTTAACCTCTCAAAGAATTGCAAGTGTGGGCCCCAAGTATTAAATAATGGGGTTAGTACATACAAGGCATTAGAACATTGATATTCTTCCCCCTGCAAAGAAATGAATGTGCTATGAATGATTTGAGACTTCCCTTCTAAAACATTTACTCTGTGCAATAGCACCTTCTTCAACATCTCCTTTTCAGCAATTCCAGTATCAGCAAGTTGATCAATGTCCATTATTATGTTCTCTATTGCAATATCTAGAGCTGAGCCCCCCTCAAACTCAATTTGGACCCTAGCATCACCACCCTCTGTAACTGCCTTGGACTGATTTTTTAACCTATTTAATTCATCTTTTAGCTCCTTCAGATTCGCATCCAGGAAAAAATTCTTCTTCAGTTCCTCTTCAAACTTTTTCCTAGTTGACGCATAATCTTTTAATGTCCTTGCTAGCATGTTCTCTAAGTCCTCAACCACTACCTTATTCATGGAGGATGCATGATGCAGGAGATTTTCTATCTGTGATCCTATAGTCTCTTGCAACCTCCATATTAATTGGCTACCCTGTGTTGTGTCTTAGATGTCAACCAATCTGGGCTTATTAGATTCTGGGGCCACACACCATACTGCTAGTGTCTTACTATACATATTGAATCCAGAACCCCTCTACAGTCCATCAGGGCCAAAATATTCATAAGCTATAGCATTATCTTGCCTCTTGATTTGGTCAATTAAGAATGAGGACTCCAAGCCCCATCTAGGGATCAACAACATGCCACTTCTCTTCACAAGATCTCTTGCCTCCTCCACAGTTAATGTTTCACTATTGGGATCAAAGGCCTGTAATTTTTCAATCATTTCAATAGTCTTTTCCTGTGATTCCCCTGGTTTCGAAGACAATGTTAATTCATTCTTCTTAACTCTAAAGAGAAAACTTTTAAACTCATCGGACTTGATGAATTCATCATCATCTATAAACTCTTTATCTTGGATGACCTTGTCATCCAATCTAGCTGCAGCCAATTCTAACTCATCTAGGGCCTTTTATCCCTCTTCAGCCTGTGATGTCAAATTTTTTTGTCTTAAGTCAGCAAAGTATTTCCAATTACCTGACAGGATTTATAGTGCCTTTTGCCTTGCCTTTTTTGGTACATTCATCAACTTTTGTTTCTTTGATGGACCCTGCTCAGATGTGGATGACTTAGCTTGTTCTATTTCTACCATAAACACTACATCAGGTTCAACTTCTTCAGGGTTTATTCTATCCTCCTCCTTCTCCTCAGGGATGTCTGGAAATTTAGACATAATATTTTCATAATTCTCTATACACATGTCAATTCTTGACATGTATTTGAGATCAGGAAAGAAACAGTAGAAGGTAGGGTATGCATTTTTCAATTCTTCCTCTACCCTTAAAATATTGTGCCATTTAAGGGTTCTCTCCTTACAGATATCTTCATTGAGCACATTTCTAATAACATCCTCATCAGCCATAGGCTGATTTTGAGCCAAATTGTGATTCCTCATTTCTCTCAATTCTCCTCTAATGAAGTCTTCGGGGTCATACATCCTTGCTTTAGCACATGGAAATCTAAATTGTCTCAGGAATTCATGGATTTGGTCCATAGCATCTTTACCTATAATGAAATCCCCTATTTGGAACCTCATTACCAGAAAGGTTCCCTTATGTCTTTTAGGGCCTAAGTGTTCTCTATCCATCATGATAAGTTGCCACAGGAATTCTACTGTTTCCAATCTTTCTGGGACATACTTTGGCAGTAAGTGTGGAGGTTGAGGCCAAACATACACTCTTACAAAATAAAAATTATTAAAAAAAAAACATATCACCCCAATTGTGGTTAATTTCTTTGTCAATTTTAAATGCTAGGGGTCTAAGCAATTTTCTAACTAGTAAAGGAAATATATTTCTCACAATACCTAACATGTTCATTATTGGATCCACAAAATCACTATAAAAAGCAATGGAATTAGAGAAATGGTGAGTTCTATCAGATAACTTGGTTCAGAGCTGAAATGGAATAGGTCCTTCTGCATCCTCGGTCTTATTGATGAACTTTGGGTTGATGTAGCCAATATTGCAATAGAGGATCACATGAATCAACATGGAGTAGTGATTGAACTTGAAGCTTTTCAAATCAGTCTTTTCCGTCATCAACTCAGTGCGCATTACACTGATTATGTGTTCCACATAATCAAACTCCTTGTCGGTTTACAGGTCCTAAACATATGTAGCCATGACATAAATTTCAGGAGTCACTATCAAATCTCTATCTATTCCAATAAATTTCATTAGACCATAGATGGTATTTTGGAAATAGGTAAAAAAAGCTCAATATCAATTGAATCTATAACCTTCTTCGGCAACAACCCTGCCTCTTTAATTTTTCTAGGAATATGCTTCCTCATAACCCTTCCTCATAAGGCCTCCTCTTTTGTTAGGTCAATATCCACGCTCATAGCTCCCTGAAGGTTGAAATCTTGAATAAAAGTTGCTCTGTGTAACATGCAGAGTATAGACTTGTCCTACCTATGGAAAGCTTGTGTCACTAGATTGTATGCTTCAATTAGCACTTTCATGAGGTCTATATCCAAAAATACCTCAGGTACTATCAACTTTCCCAAGTTCCTACCCCATGGGTTTGAAATAGGAGGGCCTCTCAATCTATTGTTATAGAAATACATGAAGAGCTCATACCTAGTTGTGTTTGGGTAGACAACTTCCTTGCAGAATGCATAAGGGTCCATCCATTCATAAGCATTAGCTGATTGCAAATTTGAGGATCCAGGAAAAATTTTCATCCATTCTTTAGCATATATGTTTGGCCTCTTTGTTCTTGAAGCCAAACTCTTTACCAGTTCTACAACAACATCAAGAGATCCTTATTTTTCCATTCTTTATGTATACTAAACTCTAAGCAATAAGATCCTTTTCTACACTTAAAGGTTTCAACTCTCTGTTCCTCTTTGACTCTGAAAATTAAGGACACTCTGTGAACTATGAAGTGTGAACTGTATTTAATAACTAATAAGCAACTCACAAGTTCAGAACTAGCCACCAGGCCACCTACTCTTTTAAAAATTAAATTATCATCAAGCGCACACACATGAAATTAGTAATTACCTTTTTATAAAAGTGTCACTGTCAACTATCACTTCCAGCATAGATTTGGGGGCAATTCAAGAGATAATAATTGGCGTATTTCCAAATTTACACTAATGGTACATCTAACGGTTAACCCTAGGTCACAAATGGCCAAAAAACCCTAATGAAGCTCTAAAAAGATTCCATTCTTTGACACTTTCCACGTGGCATGCAACTCTCACTTTTCAACAACTTATGAAGTTATGAATGAAGTTAGTCAGGACTTCGGAACCCCTAACCATCATAAAAATTAAAAAGTTGAGAAGTTACGAAGTAGCCAACCGTAACTTCGTAACCCCTCACCATCATAATAACTTAACTGTTGAGAAGTTACGAAATAGCCAGGCTTAACTTCAGAACCCATCACCATCGTGATTTAGTACACACACATGAAATTAATAATTAAATTTTTCAAAAAAGTGTCACTATCAACTCAGAACTATCACTTCCAGCATAGATTTGGTCGAAGTTACGCTAACTATACATCTAACCCTAGGTTCTTATTCCAACTTACTCTCACTTTTCAACAACTTACAAAGTTACGTATGAATTTAGTCAGGATTTCAGAACCCTTAACCATCATAAAAATTTAACCGTTTAGAAGTTACAAAATACCTAGGCATAACTTCGGAGCCCATCAACATCAAAAATAACTTAACCATTGAGAAGTTACGAAATAGCCAAACGTAACTTTGGAACCCATCACCATCAAAAATAACCTAACCGTTGAGAAGTTACGAAACAACCAGACGTAACTTCAGAACCCATCACCATCATAATAAATTAAGCATTTAGAAGTTACAAAATAGAGAGACGTAACTTTGAAACCCATCATCATCATAATAAATTAACCGTTGAGGAGTTACAAAATAGCTAGGCGTAACTTCAGAGCTTGGAGTGGGTTCCAAATTTTAATGTGCCATGTGGGATTTAATTTTAGATTTCAGAAGCATCAGAATTCTCATTTAGTCAGTGAAGTGAATCGTGGATTCATGATTTAGCATTCTGAATCAGTTAATACATATAGGTATTTATAATTTTATACAGAATCACAATTCACAGTCACACTCACGGATACTTCAAAATTCAATTTACACTTTTTTCAATTTATAAAACTATTGTTCAATTTCATGAATCATGATTCACATAAAACTAAAAATAATAACCTGTAACACTATTTGAAAAAGAGTCTTCTAGTTCTAGTTCTCATATGTATACACTTACAGTATAATGTATTACTATTAAATTCAAAAACTGATATTAGGAATTTCAGTATACAATGTACATAATACTGGTAACTGAATCACTAATTGAGATTCATTGAGTAGTGAGTGACTAAAGTTCTGAATGGTTGTGGTTTCCCCAGAAGGAGAAGCAACAAGCTTCCAACCATTTCTAAAAGTTAAAACCAAAATGAAAAGCACATAGTCATACTACATTTGAATTTCGTATTTACAAATTGCAACTACAAGTCTACAAGTAACAAAAAATTTTAGTTTCACAAAGAAAAAAAGATCAGTCGATGCACAGACTAGCAAATAACTAGATCATCTCCTCCTGGAACCCTTCCTGGTTGAAGCCATGATTGTCAAAAATGGCGCACATCTTTGCCTTGTCATGTTCTACTTCAAGTTCAAACATGTCACTTTGGTATCCAGCGTAACTGGTAGCATGATCCCATGCTGTAGACATAAGATGACTAAGGACATCCTATTGAATCTCCTCCTCCATATCCAAATTTGCTTGGATAACAGGTTCTGGGTTATCATTTGGTGATCCCTCAGCTACTGGAAGACCCATTTTGAATTTCTGTCTTCCAAGGTTCCAAATTTATAAATTTAGAAAGTGCACTATGTTCTACAATTTCACTACCAAGGAGTATATAAAGAAAATAATCACCAACTTCCCAGGCACAATAAATTTTGAAGGAATGTTTCACGTAAGGTGTCTTTCCACAGAAAAGTAAATTAATGAATATCAATAAACAAAAATCGCAGACATTTGTATCCACCTTTGTACCTTGTGAAACTTAGCTCTAAAGTGGAAAAGACAAATAATGAATGTTGATGAATCACAACTCATTTCCCGTAAAATTATCCTTTTTAATGTCTAATCAAAATCTTGGCTTGGATTATGTAACTACTCAAGTTACGCATAACTGCTAGTGTGTGCTCAGAACCACCATATACTAGCAACAGTTATAAATTTTGAACTGACAACTTGGCAGCCACATTAAATTGTGAAGGAATGTTTTGCGTAAGGTGAATTGACACCGAAAAGAAAAATAATGAATATTTATGAATCACAACTCATATCTCGTACAAATTATCCTTTAATGTCAAATTGAAATCTTGGCGTCAATAAGTCTCATTAATAATTAATTGCCATTTGTAGTTTAAAGTTTAATATTTAAATGCTAAACCTTTAACTCTTTAATCTGTGGTCACCTTTATGTTAGTCAAACCCACATCAGCACAGGGACAAGCATCACCACAAGGACACGTGTCACAGACTTAATGACTTGATAGATTTTGATCATCTTGAGACTAAGTCATTAAGTGGGTCGTCCGATCAAACAGAATTTGCATGCCTTTTACCTTCAACAGGGCCATTGTGTATCTTCGTAACCTTTAGCCATTGACCCTCCTTTTAGCCTATCGATGCTACGCAAGCTGTCCTCACAAAATGGTCATCACTATCACCTATCAGTAAATGACATGTAGCACCCAACTTTACATGTATTCCCATCGCTATGTTTTGAATATTCGCCAATATATTTTTTATACTTTAAATGTTGTTTTTTATTCGCCAATATATATTTTTTATAATATAAATATTGTTTTTTATTTGCCAATATATATATATATATATTTGCATACTATAAATGTTGTTTTTTATTCACCAATATATATTTTTTATACTATAAATATTGTTTTTTATTCGCTAATATAGATTTTTTATACTATAAATACAGGTTTTTATTCGCCAATATATATTTTTTATACTATAAATACTATTTTTTATTCGGCAATATATATTTATTATACTATAAATACTATTTTTTATTCACCAATATATATTTTTTATACTATAAATACTATTTTTTATTTGCCAATATATATTTTTTATACTATATATACTATTTTTTATTCGCCATTATATATTTTATACTATAAATACTTTTTTTTTTATCGGATATAAATACTATTTTTTATTCACCAACTGAGATTATTTTTATTCTTGGCCAAAAACAAAACTCACCAAAAAAATTAATAATTTCCTCTGTAGTTTTCTAAATTTTGCCAGTTTTTTACACCTTTTTTGAAAGGGGGGTTTCTTAAAGATTACCCTGATGTAGATTGATTCATTTATTAGAAGAGGGAACAACACCTAGAATGGATGTCAAAGCACCTTCAAAAGAATCTTCTAGTGTCTCCATAAAACATGTCTTGTTCTTTCCTTTCAAGTCTTCTGCAACCATAATTCAATCATTATTTTGATCTATATTCTTGCAAATCATAGCAATATGTCCTATCATATTGTAGTTTCACCAAACTAGACCATCCTTTTTCATTCTTGCAAATCCATTCTTTCTGAGAGTGTTATGTATTTGAAAATCAACCACTTTGTGTCCACATTTATTGCAACCATATCAATATCCATTGAACTTAACAGTTCTATTCATATCCATTCTACTTATGCACTGAAAAGCCTTATGTCCAAACTTATTGCAATGATAGAATCTTCGATTAAAGACAACATTTTTTTTTACTTCTGCATTCACTAGATCTATGCCCTTTTTTATTGCAAGGAAAGAAAAATCCATTAAAAGATGAATACATAGAATGAATAAGGTAAGATATCTGATTCAACAAGCCATTTTCATCTTCTATCTACATCTGATCTAACAAATCATTTTTGTCTTTCATTTTCTTCTGGTCTCCCAAATCCTTTTTTATTTTCCACTATTTTTTCTAATTCAATTATTTCTTCAAGGTTCCTCAATAATGTAGAATCCTCTTTGTCCTTTTCACCTTTTAATTCTTTGAGATTCATTTTGAGTTTCTCAAATTCAATTTGCAGTTTTGCATACTCCTTGTTCTTCTTGTCAATATTTGTACCGATTACTTCATTTTCATCTTTCATTTTTAAACATTTTTCAATTTGTCCCTTGGATTCTATTAAATCCTTTTTTAGTTTGGAGAATTATTCATTCTTGGTGGTCAAATTTTCATCAAGATCCTCTATTTCCTTCTTTACATCTTCCAGAACTATTATTTGAAACATAATCATATCTTTAGCCTTCTTCAAATTAAACTTGGTTCTATTCATATCATCTAAAGCAGTCCTTGAGTGACCATCGATATTGAGATCTTTTTCCCAATCACTCTGGTCAATTATATCATTTATCTCTTCTTCAAACATGGTGTTCAAGACTCCATATAAACCTCAAGTGGTTATGCTTCTTCAAGAGAAACCTTTCTCTGATACCAATTGTTGAACACACGCCATATTCTAAGAGGAGGGGGGATGAATCAGTATAAACCAAAATCCCACTTAATTAATCAACTATCTTGAATATTCACCTCATGACACATTTAAGAACTAATAAACTAAAATAAAACATGAACACCAAGATTTTTATACATGGAACACCCAAACTGGAAAAAACCACAGTGAGCACTTGCCCACAAAGATAAATCAGTGATATATAGTCTAATTACAAAGATAGTAGGATCTCATTGTTCTAAACTTGCAACCAAAGGGTTTCTACTAATACAACATTGAATATAGATAAGAGCTCATTGCTCCAATCCACAATCACATAAACAACTTTGTTGTCATCTCAAACATGTAGCATCACAATGCCCAAAGAACCACATCGCTTGCCAACTATATCCAGACCTCCACATGCTGTTATGAGATTTATAATCCATCTTAGATACCATATCACTTGCCATTTATCCATGTGAGAAGCCACCCCAACTTTATTTTAGACCAAAAAAATAAATGATCATAACTCCTTCACTTGGTAACACTATTTGTGGATTACCAAGAGCAACTTCTGAATCACCAGGAAATACCAAAACTAAGACCAATACCAAAATATGATTCAAATCACATCTTCACATATTCAACCTTTATTTCCAAAGTGGAAACCTTCTATAAAATAAAACTAAATAACTATCATCTTCAGTTGTATATCTCTGATACCAAACCTTCAATTTTATATCTCTAATACTGAACCACTGACCTTCAAACATAATAATATAACACTAAAGTGCTAACAAATATCATTCCATCATCCTCACATGATCTCTAGAATATATACTTGTATTCCTCTAATTTTTACCACTGAATACATACATATCTTCCATTATTTTTTAATTCTGAATGCATACATTTCTTCCACTAATCTATAGTACTAACATGTCCAACACACAACCTTACTCCTTCTGGATCAACATCCAACTTTTGGACATATTTGGGACAACATATATACCTAAACATGCAACAACAAATACTTATGGACCATAGTGTTTCAGTAAAAACAATCTCCTCCAGACCAAAGTGTCTGAGAAAACACAAACACTTATAGACCATAATGTTTGACATCAATGAAAACCAGACAATCGCAATCAAGGATATATTTTGAATATCACATTGATCACTATTAGAGTCACATTTCTCTCTTTTCACACCATCCACAAGAAGATAGTAAGTTTGAATTCGGGTAGAATGGGGACAATTCATGTTTTCCCCCTTACTTCTTTCCTAACAGGTATAACATGTCAAATAGGGTGAATAAGTGATAGGCGTGAATCAGTTGTTCTAAAAGTTCTTTTCACAAGATTTATTGAGCTAGTCAATACTTAAAGTGATTAGAAACTTATAATGTAGATATGAATATGAAAACATTAAATATAAACACAATGAACACAAGAATTTATGTGGAAACCCAAGATGGGAAAAATCATGGAGAAACTAATTCTCATGAAAAGAACATTGTTTAAGGTGACACCAGTTAAGGTGATTTTTACAAGGACTCACTACCAATTTTATTACTATAGGAAAGACTCACTACTAGTTGGGTTATCTTCCCTGATACAAATGATTTATACAAAAGTATCTTACAGACAAAATATGAATTGTTATAGTTGCATTTGCATATGCATAAGATAGTTCCATTTGAAAGCTCAATAGTATTTTAATGTAGTAGATCTGGTTATAAATCTTATGCCATCACCTCCTTATCCTTCTAAAAAATTTAATACTTCCTTCTGTTGAAAACCTGATTTTTGTCTTCGTATTAATCTTCACTCTTCTTATTTCTATTTACACAGATTACCATCGATGGTTCATAATCATATTCACATCATAATACCTTCAGCAATCTCCCAAAATCTCCACATCATATACAAAGTGATTTCCACACACACACATATATGCATCTGATAAGAAAAATACATATGTTGGCCTATCCATAAAACATGTTGGCTTCAGTTACAATATTTATTACATCATAGTTTAAAAAGTTAGCACCAGATCATAGGTCATACATATGATAACTTCACATCATCTTACAATAGGACCCAAAGATAGGTTACACATAAGATAAGAACATCACATAATGAAAATACTGAAAGATAAACATATTCTAGGCTAATGGAGCTACCACAACCAAGATCATTTCTTGATCTACAAGAACTTTGAACCCACCAATGGATAGAACCAAATAGAACTTGTCCAGAAATATAGTATAACTATTATACCAAAAAGTATTTGATACACTACATGAATGTCTATGTAGTAGGGATACAAGCTCAAATAACTCTAAAACACATTAGCCAATTATAACCACTCAATAATTTAAACTACTTCATTCACTGAGTATCATAGATATACCAAAAATATATATTTCAATAGCCAAAACATACACATCCATCATGATAATATATTACCAAAAACATACTATATAAAATGAACCTAATCTACAGCATACCAAAGCACAACCAACTGTTACAGACATACAATGAACAACCAACTAGTATAAATGTTTTGACATCAATGAAAATAATGCCAACATCTCCTCAATATTCTCAACAATCCCCCCTTTAGCATTGATGGCAAAACAACAAAATAGAAAAACTCCAAAACGTCCAAAATGAAACCAAAAGCTCACCCTAAGTTAGATATTTCTTTTCAAATTTTCCTTCCTCAATTTTTCTCCCCATTTTTTCCATAATGACAAAGGATCACACAACATTATTGAGATAATCATACAATTATAATAGATTTTACAAGAAAAAAATTATTGTACCTTTCCTTGATAATAGGAAGATTACTCTTCCACTCATTCACAATTGAACTCAACTGTACAAACAAACTATCATGATGCACTAACATGTTAAATAATGAAGTCCAATCTTGGGACCAAAACTGAAGCTCATATTCTTCTACATCAAAAATAATTTTGGTAGTGTGTTCTAATAAAAAATCAAGCAAATCCTTCACCAAATAGAATTTCTTCACTAAATTCTCTCTTTATCTTTGTATATGCAACATCTCAGACTAAAGCTAACCAACTATGATTCTCTGTTTTCCATCTTTATCCTTGAGGTAATCATAGATTTTACCCAAATCATTCAAATCTGACTCAATGACCTCAATTCTAGCTCTAAAATTATCAAATGCAGCTAGCCGCTATAGACAATACCGATAAATATCATAAATTTATCTTATGCATTCCTTTGTCTCACCGACCAGTCTGGATAATCTTTGTGTAGCATCAATATATTTCTTCTTAATTGCTTCTTTGAAGTTTCTGCAATTTGCACCATCCTGCAACAATCTTCTCTCAACAATATTTACCAAATCATCTGGTAACACATCAGATACATCACAAACAATTCTTTTCTTATTGATCAAATGTTCAACTAACATAGTCTTTATCACTGTTATGTTCTCTGAAGAGAAACAAGACCACATGTCACCAATTTTGTCAAAATATCCTTCTTCCAACATTATATAAACTACATCAGAATCCATAGAGTTAGATTTTGATGGGGAAACCTTATCCTTTTCCATTTCTTCTTCTTCCTTTTCTTCTATTTGTTTTTCAATTTCTTCTTTTTCCTCTTCTTCTTTTGAAATAGTTACAATTTATTTTCCTTTTTCATTGATTTTCCTTCTCTTTGACTCCAGAAGGGAACCACCAATAACAACATCCAATCCTTTTTTATAAGAGGAGGAACCCTTCCCAGCATGATTAACAACCATTCCACCAGACATAATCATACCATGAGAAATATTCATCTGCAAAGTTACGAAGTACCTCTTACAAGCATTCTGTTTATCCTCTAGAAGCTCTAAATATCTATCAATTTTATTTCCAACATGCATTTGAAACTTTGACTCAATGTTCTCTCTATTCGATAGTTATCTCAGAAAGTAAAACACCAAACACATAACCTGAGATCAAAATAAAAAGGCATAACCTCCTTCTAATGACATCCTGACATTTTCAAATAAATTCTTCAATAGTAGACTACACACTTCAAATTGCATGATTTCCTTAACCATTTTATGTGCCAAGTAAACAACTATAGCAGATGTAGCACCTACATGATTTTGAAAATAAATTTTATGTGTGATGTGATAGGAAACATACCTCTCCACCAAATCAACAAGGGTGTTAATCAATAGGGTTTTGATGCTAGTCAACTCCTTTACCTCCTTGTAATTTACTAACTTCTTCCATGGAATAATTTTGACACTACACAACCCTATAATCTCTTCAATTACCTCCTTCATCACTACATTTTTTATCTAATAATATATTTCCATCCTTGAATTGACTCGGCATAAACAAGATAGATTTATTTTATGTAAACAAGGGAAATTCTCCCCAAATATCCAAAAGTAGGGAAAAAAAAAGTCTCTGAAACCCTTCTGCAGATAATCCTACTTCCACTTGCCTGATCTTACCATTATAAAATTCTTGTAATTCTAATCCTTTCAACATTTGCAACAAATCAGTACTTGATTCACAAACAATCATTCAAGATTCCATTTTTGCACTTGAACAATTTTTACCAATTGGCCATGAGTTTTGCAAAATTGTCAATTTGTTCTTTGCAACAGTGACAAATGATTTGAAACAATTATGATTTTAACATTAAATTATCATAATTAATTTTCCTATCCAATAATTTATATCATGGGCACAATCATTTTTACAATGCACATTAATCAAGCCACAACAAATGTAATAATGATTTACTATCCAAACATGTTGAAGACATGGTAGATGCAACTGGTATCACACTTGAGTAGGGGAATCTTGTAAGGTGTGCACCCTTGGTCTCCTTGTGCTATGTAGTGCAATGATGGTTCATGACATTTATTAACCACCTCCTATGCTTGTATAATTCAAGTGGTTTTATCGGGCATTAATATGTTAATATTTTGGTGCAATGGCAACCAACAATTAGTGTTAGAGCTAAGGTCATGGTTTCGAACCTTGTTATTGTGCTAGAGGGGATTTTTGCAAGGTGTGTCCCTTTGGTCTCCTTGTGCTATGAAATACAATGGTGGTTTGTGACATGGATTCACCTCCTCCTATGCTTGTATAATTCAAGTGGTTTTATCGGGCATTAACAGGTCGATATTTTGGTGCAATGGTAGCCAATACAGAAGTGATAGATTTATCATTTTAATACTCCCCCTAAGCCAAAATAGTAGGCTCAATTACCAAAAGAGCTTGTATCAAGATTTATTACTAATAAAATATCTTCACTATTTTCCTTCTTCTTCCATACCACGACCATCTTCTGAGATCTGCCTAAAACTATGACATTCTTATCATTCCAAAAATTTACCAAAGCATCAACAAATCTGCAAGTGTTAGCATAATGATTGGTCTGACCACATTTTAAATAATTTACCTTCTTTTGTCCTAATCTCATTGACTAATCTCTAGATCTACACTTATTAGCCTTGTGATCATAATTATGATATACATATCAATTTCCATGAAAGATATTTTTCATCCCATTTCTTTTAACTAGATTAGGTAATTGGCTTTTGCATTGATTTTCCTTATGACCAAACTTATGAAATATAACACATTTAACACTCTATTCCTTCTTTATATTGCATTCAACAACCTTATGAATTTTTTTTTGGCATATGAAATAATAGCCATTAAAAGATAAGTACCTATGAGCATTTATTTGCCTGACTAGAAGCCTCCTTGTAGATGTTCTTGGATTCCTGACTTTTATTGTAACCTCAAACTTTTCTTCTACTTCAAATTTCTTTCTTTTACCTTTGTTCTTCAGAATTGAACATTCACTACTGAAACCTAAGCCTTCCTTATCCTTGTGACATTTTTGTAAGGCTAAAAGTTGATCAAAAATAGTGCTTCTTTCACAAATCTTTTTATTTCTAGATATTTGCTTCTTTAATTCCTTTTCCACGTTCTCATTTTCATTTGTCTTCTACTTGATAATTTTCTTGAACTTTTCTTAAGTTTTCTTCCATTCCTCCATGTTTTATTTGATGGTATCCTTTAGATCTCCTTCGGTCTTCTTCCATTCTTCCATCATTTTCTTGATATTATCTTTGAGAAGTTCTTAAATATTTTTGCAATCATCCAGTTGTTTTTTCAAATTTTACACATTTTATTTTGACTCCTTCAATTCATGGCTTACTTCCTTATGCCTTTCTTTGAATTTATGAATATGATCCCTCATCTTTTAGATACATGCATTTGCTTCCTTAATTTTTTGTTTTAACTCCTCATTCTCTAATTCACTGCTCTCAATGTTATCCATCATGATCTTCCAATCTTCATCAGAATAGTATTTTCTCCTTCTATTTGTTTAAACATCTAAGATCTCCCTCAAGTGGTTAGGTTCTATCTACAAGTCCCCAAGCTTTGATACCATTTGTTGAATAGGATAAATAATTGAGAGGGGGGTGAAATAGTTATTCTCAAAATTCTTTTAACAAACTTTATTAAATTGGTAAATACTTAATGCAATTAGAAACTTAATAGATATAAATATGAAAGAATATAACATAAACACCATGAACACTAGAATTTATGTGGAAACCCAAGATGGGAAAAACTATGGAGAAACTAATTCTCATTTAAAATAAAATAATTAAGGTGACACCGAACAAGGTAATTTTTACAAGGGCTCAGTGTTGATTTACTCACTGTAGGTAAGGCTCACTTTCAGTTGGGCTAACTTCCTTGATACATGGTGCAGGAGGACCTAGAGAACTTAGGGTTAAAATCCGTTAAGAACATTTTATTTTTGTTTAATTTTGGTTTCTAAGGTGTTTATTCATCCACTCTTGTAATGACCAAGTGGAAAATGGGTTAGATGGGTAAAGAAATACTCTAGTTGCCTAGTTTCTTTTTTTTAGTTTAGTGGTGTATTTCTGAGGAAGTTTGTAAGTCTCTTGAAATCCAACCAAGGCATTAGGAACCTTAATTAAGTTTCTCGATAATACTGATGCTCGGTACTGGTGCTCATTAACACTAGTTCTTAGTAACATTGGTGCTCGGTAATACTGATGCTCAGTAACACCGATGCTTGGTAATATTGGTGCTCATTAATACTGATGCTTAGTAAGGATGTTGCTCAGTACAAAGAGTAATCAGTGCTGGTGCTTGGTGTGTATTATTGTTTCTTGGGAAAAGTGGTTATGACGGCCCATGAAAGTGGATCTTGTCTGTAGTAGATAGTATGATCAGTTGTAATGGTTCCTAAAAATATGCTTTTGACTTTAGTGGATAGTGAAGGCTATTCCAATGATGGAAGGAACATAAAAAAATATCTCACAAGCCTTCATTAAAAAGAGGATGAGAAGGATAATAATTTAGAGATAGAAAGTTGATAGAGAGAAAAAGAGAGAGTTGGAGAAGAAGTTCAGTATTTTGTATGGTTTTCTTATTTTCTAGTTAATGAAAAGTTGGATATTGTGTGTTTAATCATTGTCGTTTATTCTATGTGCAAGTAGTATAAGTTTTGTTTTCATTTTGAGAGTTGTAAGTTTCTGGCCCATTTTGGGTTTTAGATCTAGAATGGCTCCTCAGGATTCTTGAACATGTGATGAGAATCATGTGCCTAGATGGGATTCAAGAGGAGAATCTGTACATAGTTTTATTTTCTTTGTATCTTGTAGGAGAAGTGAGAATCACAATCTTGGAGTTCTTACCCTAGGAGAGCTTGGAAATAGTTTGGGTAGGGAAGAAAGTGAAAAGCATGTTATGAGTGCTTTGGCTAAATGAGCTGGTTTAGTCAGGATGAATCTATCCATGTAGGTTCACCAAGTGTGGAAGAAATATTTTGTTGGTGGGAACCAGTTCTTGAGAAGAAGGTGAAGTCATTAGTGACTCACTTTGACTTAGGGTTTGAGAATACCCTAGGAGGTCAAAGAAAGAGACCTCAAAGAAAATTCAGGCTGATTCTGTAGAGAAGGAACCTATTCCACATCAGATTAGTATTAGAGCCTAAAGATTGGGCTTGTTTTTTTTGAGTGGTATCTTCAGACGAGTCTATAGATTCACACAAAATGGTGACCAACAAAGAGTTGAAAAAGAATGTAGAAGAACAGAAAGAGGAGAATAGACTCATGAAGGAACAGTTGGCCAAAATGGCAAGTAAGTTAGAAGAAGTGTAGCTTAGGACTATAGCAGTTAGTGAAATAATGAGAGAAACTTATGGAAATGGTAAATCAGTGGCTGAGGAAGACATAATACTACAGCCTGAACCTGTGCTTCAAGAAGAGCCATTCTTGAGAGCTTTGAAATAAATGAGTGTTAATTCCTTTGAGGGTGTGCCTCTGTTCAATGGCAAGATGGAACCAGAAGTAGTCATGAAGTGGATAGAAGGTCTTGAGAATGACTTTGACTATGATAATGTGATCAAAGCTTAGAAAGTTAGAATAGCCAAGAAGAGATTGAGGGGAGATGCTCTCACTTGGTGGAAGTTTGTCCAAGGTGAAAGGACCAAAGAAGGGAAGAATCCTATAACTAGTTGGAAAGGTATGGTGGCTTACATGAGGTAAACTTATCTTCCTGATGATTATGAAGTGTAGTTACACAAGAAAAGATAGAATCAGAGACAAAAATATTTAGAGGTCAGTAACTATACAGAAGAATTCCACAAGTTATGCTTAAGATCACATGTAATGGAAGAGGAAAGGCTAAAAGTGGCTAGATATGTGAATGGTATCAAATGGAGTATCCAAGGATAAATTAGTCTCTTAAGCCCCAAGATAGTACATCAATGCTATCAGCTAGCTTTTAAAGTGGAAGAGAATTTCAAAAAGAAGCAAGATTCAAACAACAGAGGAAAAGGAAGAGACAATAGAAGCCAAAGAGGAGGATTTGGAGGAAGGAATTTTGAGGAAAAATTTTAGAGTGAGTACAAAATCATTGATAATCAAGGAGAATATAGTAACACAAGAGGTGGTTACAATTGACGAAGAGGTTCAACTAACAGTTCAAGAGGAAGAACCAATAAGAAGGGAAGAGGATCTTATTTCTCTTCAATGAAATTATACAACTCTCAGGGATTTGGGAATCCTTCCTATAGATGTGCTGAGAAGGGTTCTACATCACAAGGAGGAGAGAAAAGAATCAATCACATGCAAGAAGAGTCTTCTAACAGCAGGACAACAAAAATTTCCCTACATTCCGAGATACGGAGAATTTTATGATTTGCAGAGCACTCCTCAAAGATCCCACCAAAGAAGAACCAAGCCAAAGAAGATCTTTATTTTGAGTCAAATTCCAGGTACTCGGTAAGGTTTTTAAAGTTATCATAGATTCTGGTTCTACTGATAACATAGTTTATATGGAAGCTATTGAAAATTTAAAGTTAAAAAGGATTCCTCATACTAACCCTTATAGAGTTACTTGGTTGAATAAAGATCAACATATATTAGTTAATGAAAAATATTGGGTGGAATTTTCCATAGGGAGGTATAAGGATGGAGTTTTGTGTGATATAATGCCCATGGATGCTTGTCATATATTGTTGGGTAGACCTTGACAGTTTGATAGAGCTGCAATGCATTATGGAGTGAAGAATTCATATTCCTTTAAGAAAGATGGAGTATTTTTAAGATACAATCAATCTTGGAAGAAGGTGAAGTGAAGAAAGGGGGTTCTAACATACTATTGGTAGGAGAGAAAGAATTGTTGAAGACATTAGAGGAGGAAGATGGATTTGGCTTTGCTTTGGTGCTAAAACCAAAGGATGAAGGAGTTAGAAAGGGAGAAGAGTTACTTTTAGAAATCAAAGAGTTGTTAACTCAATTCCAAGCCATAGTTAGTGATGTTCAACCAGTTACCCTACCACCCAAGAGGTCTATTAGTCATCAAATTGAATTTATCCCAAGAGCCTCACTTCCAAACAAAGGTGCTTATAAAATGACCCCACAACAGAATGTAGAAATTGCTAGCCAAATTCAAGAGTTACTTGACCAAGGGTTGATTAGAAAGAGAATAATTCCATGTGTTTTTCCCATAGTCCTATCACCAAAGAAGGGTGGTACTTGGAGGTTGTGTAATGATTCCAGGGCCATAAATAGGATTACTATCTGGTATAGGTTCCCAATACCTAGGATAGAGGATTTAATGGATTGTCTTGGTGGAGCCAAGTATTTCTCCAAAATAGATCTTAAGAGTGGGTATCATCAGATAATAATAAAATGCGGAGATGAGTGGAAAAATACTTTTAAGACTACCGAGGGACTCTATGAGTGGCTTGTTATGCCTTTTGCCGGGTTATCCAACACCTCAAGTACATTTATGAGATTAATAAATGAAGTATTTAAGGACTTCATTGGAAAATGGGTTATGGTGTACCTAGATGATATTCTAGCATTTAGTAAAACTAAGGAGGATCATCTTAGATATCTGCAAATGGTCATGTAAATACTACATGAGGAGAAGTTGACAATTAACTTAGAGAAGAGTGAGTTCATGAAGCAAGAACTAGTATACCTGGGTTTTGTTATCTCAGAGGGTAATTTGAAGATGGATACCAGAAAGGTGAAATAAATATTGAATTGGCCTACACCTAAGTCAGCCACAAAAGTAGGAATCTTCCATGGGTTAGCATAGTTCTACTGAAAGTTCATCAGACAATTTAGTAAAATTAGTGCACCTATTTTGGATACCATAAAAGGAGGTATGAAAGCCAAGTTCCAATGGAATGAGAAGGGTGATAAGGGATTTGAGAATTTGAAAAGAAGAATAGAAACCCAACCTATACTGACACTTCCCATTTTTGACAAGTTGTTTACTATCATATGTGCTGCCAGTAATATTGCCATAGGTGTAGTTTTGAGTCAATAGGGAAAACCAGTAGCTTTTCACAGTGAAAAAATCAATGATGCAAAGAAGAAGTACTCATGATATGATTTAGAATTGTATGCATTGGTACAAGCACTAAATAAGTGGAGACATTATCTCCTTCCTAAAGAATTTGTATTCTTTACCGATAATCAGGCTTTAATTTTTCTGAATTCACATTATAAACTAAGCCATAAGCATATGAAATGGGTCGAGTATATCCAAGCCTATACCTTCACCATAAAACACAATAAGGGAGTTTGGAATAAGGTAGCAAATGCATTGAGTAGAAGGTTACTCATGGTGCCATAAATTCAGTTCAAAAGCATTGGCATAGAGAGCTTCAAGGATCTGTATCCAACGGATGAAGACTTTTTGGCAGCCTATAAGGTATGTCAAGATTTTCAAAATCACTTTCATAGTGAGTATTATGATTTTAATCTCCAAGAAGGTCTTCTATTTAAGGGAGGAAAACTCTGTGTATTGAAAGGTTCAATGAGGGAGAATTTAATACAAGAGAAGCATAATGGTTCATTAAGTGGACATTTTGGGGTGCATAAAAATTTAGAATTTGTACAATGGTAATATTATTGGCCAAGAATGAGTAGGGATGTCAAGAAGTATGTAGAGGCTTGTATATTTTTTCAAAAGGAAAAAGGGACTTCATCTAATGCAGGATTGTATCAACCACTTCCAATCAAAAATAGACATTGGGAGTGCCCCAGTATGGATTTTGTGGTTGGACTTCCCAAGACCAAGCTGGGAATGGACAATATTTTTGTGATTGTGGATACATTTAGCAAAATGGTTCACTTTGTGCCATGAAAAAATACTCATGATGCATGCTATATAGCACATATGTTCTTTAGAAAAACATTAAGGATACATGGGTGTAAAGTAGAAAAATAATGTTTATAGAATAAGAGTGTTTTGATACTCCAATCACTTATCACCTTAAATTTAATGTTTAGAGTGGAGGGATAAATAAGACATTCCCCTTTATTCTCAAATGCATAAAGGAAGGATCCAAATTGATCAACCCAAAAAGGATCAATGCATAAATGATTCAATCTATTGGAAATAAGAATAAAGAAGGAGATCCTAGGTTTCCCTCTTAAAATGTGGTGTGAATGAATGTAAATGTGTGATAGATTTAGAATGATTAAGGATTTGAATTGAAATAAATAGGAGAAATACACTAACCTTGAAATATTGCAGATCAAAGAATGTTGTTTTCTGAGGTCTGTACTCAGTTTCTGGAAAATCTAAAGTATGATCTGGAACGAGAATGCAGAGATGAACAAAACCCAAAAACCTCTTTCCAATCCAACACCATATAAAGAAAAAGGTTGACCTTGACCCACAAATGTCACCCCTGACCCAATAATCTTGACCTTGACCTGCATTTGCCTGACAAAAAATCTGTTTGCGGATCCTGAAAGTTTGTCAAAAAGGGTATCTAGATTTGCCCTCAAATCTGCAGTCCTGAACCTGTACCTGCAAGAAAAAGAGTTTTTTTGTTGGGGGGAGGGGTTTACCTTAGTCAAACCCTGATTTAGGAATTAACCTTGAAATCAATAAAGTATAGAATGCTAGCAAGTAGTAGAATTGAATCTAACAATGAAGATATGGTATTGAATAGATATGTTAATGTAATTCAAATGTAAGTAAGTATGTAAATATGAAATCTTGGACTCAATTAGAAACCATAAACCTCCATGATTGTATGCTTGAAATCCACCTTGAAGAGAGGATGAATGAGTTTTGAGGATTCCAAAGGATCTTGAAGGAAGATCACACCACCATGATGGCTAGATCTAGGGTTTGAATGATGAATCTTGAATGTTTGAACCTAATCCCCTTCAAAGGATTGAAAGCTTCAATCCTTGATGTTCAATGGAGAACTTGAATTCTTGAGAGGTAGACTTTAACACCTTTAAATCTTGAAAACATGTAGAACAATGGATGCTTGAACCTTTTTCTTCTTGATAAAATCTTGGTTAAAGCCTTTTTTTGTACTTAGAAGACTTAGAGAAAATGAGAGAGAAAGGCTTCCTTTTATATAGAATTAGGGCACAATCTTCTAAGGAGGAAAACATAGGATAATTAAATTCCAATTAGACCCATTCCCCTAGAAGAGGACCTATATTAAATATAATTTAGGATTTTCCGCTTTGGAACCCAAAATAGCCGAGCCGAAAGCAGGAAAAATGAATTTCTGATGACCTCCGGAAGCTGAAAAGCTTCTAGATTTGGAAGGGGCACCCAGGTCAAGGATGAGGTTGACCCTAACCTAGGTCAAGGTTGAGTTTGATCTTGACCCAAGGGGTCAAAACCCCTGGAAAATGTGCCAGGTGGGGTAGAATGTGCCCGGGGAGGCCCAATTAGGGTCCTAAATAAGCACAGAAGTAGGAGATGATGCAGAAATGAGGGGATAGTATGATGGTGGTAAAAAACATCCTATAAGGAGGGCTAAATATCCTTAACATGGAATTTCTTCCATTTTAAGATAATACATTAAGCCCCCACTTTAGCGGAAGTATGGAAATCGAACATACTTTCGGTAAAGTTAGAAGAAAGACTCTGGTGGATCGCAACGAGGTAGAACATCACTAGGTAAAGGACATGAGCCCTTAGACAAAGGTTTATAACTCAACATACATACATAGAAAATATGAAAAATAAAGATCAATAAATCATAGAAACATACATGATTACATAAGCAGGACAAGAGCAACACTATAGATAACATAGCTTCATGATCTAATCCTACTAGCATGAAAGTGAAAAAGAGAGAAAAGAGATAGTGATTACCTCACCTAGTAAGATGCCCACCTTACTATGAACCACCAAGGAGGGAGATCCCAATAGGTTCACCCATAAACTATGCTTGTAATTGTAATGTGTCTTCTGAGGGCTTTTGAGAGTATCCATAGATCCACATTCTTGTTTCACTATGAATATAAAATGTGTGTCTTTTTAGGATTTAGCAACTTATGTGTGTTACCTTCCAAGGATTTAGCATATTGAAAAATCGTAAAAAGGGTGCATATCTCTTCAGGATTTAGCAACTTATGTGCATTACCTTCCAATAATTTAGCAAAAATAAAAGTAAAAATGCGTGTCCCTTCATGATTTAGCAACTTATGTACATTACCTTCTAAGGATTTAGCAAAAGTAAAAGTAAAAATACATGTCCCTTAAATAATTAGCAACTTATGTGTGTTACCTTCCGAGGATTTAGCATGTTGCAAAATGTAAATTAATGTAAACTATAGTACAAGGGAGACCCTATATATACCCCCCTCCTTATCATGACTACCCACTAGGCAGGATAAGGAAGAGAAAAGAGGATACCTACTTCACAAGGTAAGGAGATATCTAGCTTAACAACAATGTATACCATATTCTTAGCGAAGAGTCTTGACTCTTACATCCAAGAACATAGATAATCATGAAATGGATATGTTACTAATGTAAAAAAGGATCCTCAAAGAGGAAGAGATCTTATCATCAAGACCCCCACCATAGAGGAGTGCTTAGGATAAAATGTCATCTTCTAAAGAAAAGAGGGACCTAAGATGCAATCATCTAGCCCCCTACAATGAAGAGTAAGAGGAATCTTGGAATGAAGGGGTCAAACTCTAACCAAAGAAAGGGAAAGAGTTTATCAAAAGAATAGTTTTTAAAATAAAGAAGAGGTGATGACCTAGGACAATCACCTCTCATATAAGAGGGTATCCATAGTCAAAAACATACATCTTTATAAGGAAATAATGTTATATGATAAAAAAATGCCACTAAGCTAAGGAA
>MU224205.1:1398650-1417643 GCA_018584345.1 Thuja plicata
ACCAAGCCTTCCTATTTAGACTATGTGAGATTATTCTATTGCATAAAAGGAAACTAAGCTATGAAATGAAGCTATGAATGCTATAACAATGCAACTATGAAAGAAAATATGAAAGCTATGTGAAATGTAACAAATATCTTCAAAGCTTGAATGTAGAATATCTTCAAAAAGCTCCAAATGACCTAGAAAACTTGCAGCATAACTTTAGCATCAAAACCTAAGATATCAAAATGAAGGAGAGAGCTCTCCTTTTATAAGAAGTGAGATGAAATGGACCATTGAGATTAAGAGGCAAAAATCTTAATCAAGGGTGGAGAAAAAAGGAAGCTTGATCCTTGTGCACAAATATCCTCCAATAGGAAAATAGGAGTTGACTTTTGTGTTTTTCTCCTTTTTATAAAATAAGAATAATGTATTATTTGTGCAACATAGGATAAGAAGAAAAGGGGGGATTTTTTATTTAAATAAAAGAAGAGGAAATTCCTTTTAGTTAAATAAAGAGATTTTTAATTAATTAAAAGAGAGCATGTTCTCTTAATTAAATAATATTTTTATTTTTATTTTTTCTCTTTTAAATTAAATAAGGCTCAAACCTTAGAAAATATTGAATTGATCATGATTTGATCAAGGAAATTCATATAATTGATATTGTTGATATTTAAAAATATTGATTCAGGGATTTGATAAATTGAGAAATGGGGCCCAAAGTCTAGGCGACCATTTTAGGGTGCATACAGTATCCAGATCTACCCTCAAATATGCAGTCCTGAACCTATACCTACAAGAAAAAGAGATTTTTTTGTTGGGGGGGAGGGGTTTACCTTAGTTAAACCCCAATTTATGAATTAACCTTGAAATCAATAAAGTATAGAATGTTATCAAGTAGTAGAATTGAATCTAACAATGAAGCTATGATATTGAATAGATATGTTAATGTAATTCAAATGTAAGTAAGTATGTAAATATGAAAGCTTGGACTCAATTAGAAACCATAAACCTCCATGATTGTATGCTTGAAATCCACCTTGAAAAGAGGATGAATGAGTGTTGAGGATGCCAAAGGATCTTGAAGGAAGATCACACCACCATGATGGCTAGATCTAGGGTTTGAATGATGAATCTTGAATGTTTAAACCTAATCCCCTTGAAAGGCTTCAAAGCTTCAATCCTTGATCTTAAATGGAGAACTTGAATTCTTGAGAGGAATAATTGAACACCTTGAAATCTTGGAAACATTTAGAAAAATGGATTCTTGGAACTTTTGCTTCTTGAAAAAATCTTGGTTAAAGCCTTTTTTTGTACTTTCAAGACTTGGAGAAAATGAGAGAGAAAGGCTTCCTTTTATATGAAATTAGGGTACAATATTATAAGGAGGCTAAATTAGGAGAATTAAATTCTAGTTAGACCCATGCCCCTATAATAGGACCTATATTAAATATAATTTAGGATTTTCCACTTTGGAACCCAAAACAGCTGACCCAAAAGAGGAAAAATGAATTTCCGATGACCTCCAGAAGCTGACAAGCTTCTAGATTTGGAAGGGGGACCCAGGTCAAAGTCGAGGTCAACCTTGACCTAGGTCATGGTTTATTTTGACCCTAACCTAGGTCAAGGTTGAGGTCGACCTTGACCCAGGGGGTTAGAACCCCTGGAAAATGTGCCAGGTGGGGTAGAAGTTGCGTGGAGAGGCCCAATCAGGGTCCTAAACAGGTACAAAAGCAGGAGATGATGCAGAAATGAGGGGATAGTATGATGGTGGTAAAAAAATCCCCTAAGGAGGGATAAAAATCCTTAACATGGAAGTACTTCCATTTTAAGATGATACAATGGGTTACCTTTGAGTATTGTATCAGACGGGGACTCTAAGTTTATAAGTCATTTTTGGATAACATTATGGCAGAATCTTGGCACACATATTTCCTTTAGCTTAGCATATCATCTGTAGACTAATGGTCCAACCAAAGTGGTGAACCAAAGTTTAGGAAATCTCTTGAGATGCCTCACCAAAGAATATGGAAAATCATGGGATCAACTACTTTCTCAGGAAGAATTTGCCTATAATGATAGAGTCAATAGATCTACTGGAAAGGGCCCTTTTGAAATAGTGTATGGGATTCATCTCAGAGGTATATGTGAACTAAAGGATCTTGGAAGAAATACATAAAAGAGTGGTTATGCTGAATATTTTTCTCAATCCATGAAAGAAGTTCATGATACTGGGAAAATGACATTAGTGGAAAACACAACTCACACCAAATAGAAGGCAGATGAAAGAAAACAAGATGTTCAATTTCAAGTTGGAGATTTGGTCATGGTGCATCTAAACAAAGAAAGACTATAAAAAGATGTCCCAAGTAAACTTCAAATGAGAAAGATAGGCCCTTCTACAATTCTAGCAAAGTATGGGTCTAATGCTTACAAAGTTGACCTTCCTATTGATATAGGATTGTCTCCAATTTTTTAATGTGGTAGATCTTGTGTCCTATAAGGGACCAATTCTAGAAGAAGGTCCTAATATAGAAATAGAAACCAAGGATCTCCAGGCACTAAAACTCCCTATTACTCCAAAGAAAAAGGAAGAGAAGATTTTGGATTCAAGAGTTGCTAAGTAGACCAGAGCAAAAACATACATGGAAAATATAATTAAATGGAAAGGAAAATATGATTCTAAAGCTACATGGGTGCAGGAGACCGAGTTTAAGAAGTTAGGCCTCACCTCTGACTTGATCCAATCACCTTGAATTTGATTTCTCTGATCTATGGGAGCATGGTGCAGGAGCACCTAAAGGACTTAGGGTTAAAATCCCTTAAGAACATTCTAGTTTTGTTTAATTTTGGTTTGTAAGGTGTTTATTCATCCACTCTTGTATTGAATGAGTGCAAAATAGGTCAGATGGGTGAAGAAACACTCTAGTTGCCTAGTTTCTTGTTTTTAGTTTAGTGGTGTATTTCTGAGGAAGTTTATAAGTCTCTAGAAATCCAACCAAGGCATTAGGAACCTTAATTAAGTTGCTCAGTAATAGTGATGCTCAGTACTGGTGCTCGGTAATACTGGTGCTTGGTAACAATGGTGCTCGGTAATACTGATGCTCAGTAATGCTGGTGATTGATAATACTGATGCTTGGTAAGGATTTTTCTTGATACAAAGAGTACTCAGTGCTAGTGCTTGGTGTGTATTAATGTTGCTTAGGAAAAGCGGTTACGATGGCCCAGGAAAAGTAGATCTTGTCTTTAGTGGATAGTATGGTCAATTGTAACAGTTCCTAAAAAGATACTTTTGACTTGAGTGGGAAGTTAAAGTTGTTCCAATGATGGAAGGAACATAAAAAAAAGATCTTGCAAGCCTTCATTAAAAAGAGGATGAGAAGGATAAGAATTTAGAGACAGAAAGTTGATAGAGAGAAAAAGAGAGAGTTGGAGAAGAAGTTCAGTATTTTGCATAGTTTTCTTATTTTCTAGTTAATGAAAATTTGTAGGTTATGTGTTTAATCATTGTGGTTTATTCTGTATGCAAGTAGTGTAAGTTTTGTTTTCATTTTGAGAGTTGTAAGTTTCTGGCCTGTTCTGGGTTGTAGATCTAGAATGGCTCCTCAAGATTCCTGAACCTGTGATGAGAATCATGTGCCTGGATGGGATTTGAGAGGAGCCTTTGTATATAGTTTTCTTTCCTTTTTATCTTTTAGGAGAAGTGAGAATCATGATCTTGGAGTTCTTACCCTAGGCGAGTTTGGCAATAGTCTAGCTAGGGAAGAAACTGAAAATCATCTTATGAGTGCTTTGGCTAAACATGTTGGTTTAGTCAGGATGAATCTATCCATATAGGTTCACCGAGTGTGGAAGAAATAGTTTGTTGGTGGGAACTAGTTCTTGAGAGGAAGGTGAAGTCATTAGTGGCTCACTTTGACCTCGGGTTTGAGAATACCCTATGAGGTCAAACAAAGAGACCTCAAAGCAAAGTCAGACTAATTTTGTAGAGAAGGAACCTGTTCTACATAAATACAAAAGGATCTTATAGATAAAATATGAACTAATATGGTTTCATATACATATGCATGAGACAATTCCTATTGAAATCTTTGTAGTATCTAAATGCAACAGATTGAGTTACAAGTCTTTTTCTAGCACCTCCTTATCCTTCTGCAAAGTTGAACATTTCCTTCTATCGCAAACCTTAGTTTTGTGTTCACAATAATCTTCAATATTCTTATTTATATTTGCACAAAATACCACCAATGATTCATAATCATATGTTATATATTGTTGGGATATCATACATATATGTGCTGACATTGATTCTTTGGCATTGATGACAAATTCATAAACAAATTAATGAAGATGGTGAAGTGGTTCAGAACAAAGCTAGACTTGTTTGCAAGGGATATTCATAGATGGAATATATTGATTTTGAGGAGACCTTTTCTTATGTTTCTATAATTGAATTTGTTGGGATCTTTCTTCCATATGCTACTTATAAATATTTTAGAGTACATCAAATGGATGTCAACTCTATATTTTTGAATGGAAAGTTGGAAGAGGAAGTCTATGTTGAGAAACCTAATGGATTTCCTTTGACTGATGAATATCATATGGTTTGGTGATTGAAAAAAACATTATATGGATTGAAACAAGACCATAGAGCCTGGTATGCAAGGTTAGATACATAGTTATTGAAACTTGGTTTCAGTAAAGGTACTGTTGATAGTAACTTATACTTCAAAGTTGATCATGATAATATTTTGATTATTGAAGTCTCTGTAGATGATATCATTTTGGGTGGAAATGACTAGATGAGTAAAGAATTTTCTAATGAGATGCATAAAGAGTTTGAGATTTCTATGATAGGTGAGATGAAATTCTTTCTTGGTCTACAAATTACACAGCTCGATAAATGAATTTTTATATCTCAGTCCAAGTATGTGAAAGAATTCTTGAAGAAATTTGGTGTGGATGATTCAAAATCTATTTGTACTCCTATGGTTACTGGTTTCAAATTGACAAAGGATGGTGATTCACCTAAATAAAATCAAATAAGATACAAATCAATGATCTATGGCTTATTGTACTTAAAACAGACCAGACCTGATATTATGAAAATAGTTTGCATTGTTACAAGATTTAAAGCAAAACCAAAGGAATCACATTTTGTTATTTTTAGAATGATATTCAAATAATGAAAGGAATAGTTAATTATGGCTTATGGTATGATAAGGATGATGATTTTATATTGAGTGTTTTTACTGATATAGATTGGGTAGGTAATGTGGATGACAGGAAGAGAAAAAGTGGTGGAGCATTATTTTTGGTAAAAAGGTTAGCTTCATGGGAAAGTAAAAAGAAAAATTGCATTTCACAATCTACTATTGAAGTTGAGTATTTTTCTATTTTTAATTGTACACAAGTTGTTGAAGACAATTATTCAATTATGTATTTTCATTGATGTATACACAAATGTAGTGATGTTACACAAATGTCTATACCTAAACCGAGCATAGTCAGTGTATGCCAAGCTCTCTCGGGCATTGAAGAAGACTCCAATATCAGCCAAGTAATTTTTAGTTCTAAGCAAGTTCACTCAGGCATTTCAGTAATGGTTGAGCATTGAAGGATTTCAATTTTAACCGAGTTATGCATTTAGTGTCAGCTGATTAACTGTAGTTTACATTTTAAGTTTAATTGGTTATATGCAACCGACAGACATAAGTTTTATTATTTATCTGGAGGGTTATTCAAGCTGACTTGACAAGGATTATCATATATATACAATGTCAAGTTTGGATTGAACATGAAGAGAAGGAAAAAGCATAAATATATGGCAGAGTTTTGATATGAAGAGTGAAGGTGAAATAAGATGGAATTTTGATTAAGGATATAACATCCAGACCGAACTGAAATACAATATTTGATTAGTGACGATCTAGTTTAAAGCTAGGGTAGATATCTGAATTAGAAAAGATAGTTTCTTCTTCAAACAGTTCAATCCATTGTTACTCTCTAACAATTGTAGCAATGATCCAAATCTCTTTATAGAGTAGACTTAACAGTCTTTCATAAATCCTCTCACAAGGTAGAATTTCTACATTGAAGTGTTTGAAGACCTCTAACAAGGCGACTCCTAACAGGGTGATTAAATCATGTAAAAGGGTCACACCTAATAGTGTGTTTTGTAACCTTTAACAGGGTTGGATCCTAACAGGGTTCACTTTAGAAGAGTGAAAAATAGTAACTAGTTGCAATTGGTGGTTTTCCCAAATTGGGTTTCTACATTAAATCTTGGTGTCATCTATGTACATGTTATTTTCTTTATGCTTTATATTTTTACACTTAATCACTAAAGGATAATCACAGTTAATATCTTAAGATTTCTTTGTTAACTGAGTAACAACAAAATATCTTTGTTAACCAAGTAATAGTGATAAGTTTGATTAAGACATCTAAGGGACTTGGATTTGTGTTTGTGGTAACTGATTCACCCCTCCCCTCTTAGTTACTCAATCTATTTCCAACAATTGGTATGAGATCATTTGGTTCTTTCAAGGAAGGTTTCAAAGCCTAAGATAAAGATCAGAGATGTCTTATAGAAGGGAGATCCCCAAGCTTAACAAAGAAAACTTTATTGTATGACAAGAGTTGATGAGGATACATCTATCTACTATTGGAGATACTAGTTTTCAATTCTTGGATCACAAGTATGTGGAACCACCGAGACCTATGTTTGTGGATCAGATGGTGAACATGAAGAATCATAACATAATGATGATTGATATAGCTTCTTCACTCATATATTCAGAATTTGATGAAATTAAAGACTACTCTACTGCCTATGATATCTGGAAGAAACTACATGATATCCATGGTGGAGATGACAATGTATTGAGAGCCAAAGTAGAAAGTCTCAGAGGTCCGTTTGATCAGATGAAAATGAAATAAGGAGAAGACTGATGACATTAAGTTTTGCCATTAGTATACTTAAGTGAAAAACATGATAATGGTCATCAGTATAGGCATGCCCAAAAAACAACACACTGCATACCCGAAAAGATGACAATGCTTGTCGTAAAAATGCCAATTATAGAATTTCTCAAAAAACACTGTCAAGTGTTTAACCGATGACAAAGAAAAAGAGGACATCACTGACGAAACATCCCTGATAGATCCAAAATCACTAAATCGATGGTACAAATTTATGAACACCACCGATAGAGCAGAAAAGGCAAGGAACCTGATGAAAATTTCAATATAGGGACATAGAAAGAGTAGAAGACCAACAAAGCAAAGAAAGAAAGAAACCTGATAGACTGACACAGCAGACCAACCATCAGAACCGACAGTCAGTTAAAGAACCCACAAAAAGTGGATCTGACTTTCCATGTCAGATAAAGCATTGTAAATCTATTTATAGAGTTTTTATTTGTTTTAAATAATTACTTGAGGGTCAAGCAAGTATATTGTAAATGTTTTAAAGGATCCTAACAGATCTAAAACATAACTAACTAAAGATCAAGGTCAAGTTGTAAACCTTGAATCTAGAGTTAAACTTGAAAAGCGTGAGTCAAGAATGGACCTAGAAACTAGTATATATAGATGTTCAATCATTTGTAATAGGTAATAATTTGATAAATTATTGTATCCACGGAGAGCATCTAAGTAGCATAAGTGAATTCATGCAAAGTTTAGAAATAGATCATATCAGTTCTCAAGAACACAGAGAAGGCTACCGACAAGCAGAGACAAGGTATCATTATATCACTCAAGGTGATTAAATATACATTGTAAGCTTTATAGGATCTTTTATCAGCAATTAAAGATTGCATATACTATCAAATCAACATTTATAATGTAGTTGCATTCTAACAAGTGCATCACATCAGAAATCCTTTAATAGAAGGTGGACTTAATAGCTCTTGATAAATCTCTTAACAGAGTGCAAACCTAACGGTGTTGCAAAATCTTCAAACAAAGTAGATCCTAACAGGTCTCCACTCTAATACTCCTAATAGGGTAGATCATCATAAGTGATCAAATTGTAAGCCTTAACCAGCTCCCTTCTTATCTACAGATAGTGAAGTTTTGTGGGTGACATCCCCAATGCAGTTTTTACTTCCTAACAAAAGTTTTCTACAATATCATATCTTGTGTTATGTGTTATTTATTTTCATGTATGTTTCTTGAATGTTTGCACATGTAAAGAACTTATGTTATGATTTCACATACATAAAGAAAGATGAACAGATAGATAGGTGAAAATACAAATCTAATGACACAAAAGTTAAATGGGCCAATCACATAAAAAGTTATAGAGGTACTGATTCACCCCTCCCCTCTCAGTACATCATTCCAGTAATTCCAACAATTGGTATCAGAGCTAAGTCTCTCTCTTGAAAATCTTAAAAACTTAAGAGAAAAGATCAAGACAATAGAAAAGTACAGATTGGACAAGACTATTGAGAATGAACAGTTACAAATTCAAATTTACTATGAGCAGTACAAAGAGGTGTGAGTAAACATGAGAAAGTTGCTTGATGAAATAAATATTATCGAAACTAGGCTTACTGAAAAATATTATCAAGAAGAGGATATCCCAGATTACTTCAACTCAGCTAAATAAACAACAAGAAAAGCACCAGACACATCAGTAGAAGAGATCACAAGTCTAAAAGAGATCAATCTACATTTGACAGAGCAAATCAAGATGCTACAAATCAGTCAAGAGACTCAGATGGTAAAAATAATTGTTGTCATGAATGATTTAAGAAAAGATGAATCAGATAGAAAATTGGCTATTGATGATAGTAGGAAAATCACAGAGAAGCTACAAGAAAAATAATTAGAGATTCAAAGACTTACTGATCATCACCATGAGATTACCAATCAAATCATTCTTATGAGTCAAGAGGAAAACATATTAAATACTGAACTCATTGAAAGAATACAGATCGTCGGTGAGCTAAGAGAAGAGAATGAGAAGCTAAAGCATGAAGTCAAAATTCAAAATTAGCACAATGAATTAATCAAGAAAGCTAAAGATAGCAACAAAAGAATGGATAATTTTCTTGATGGAAAAAGAAGAGTCAACAACTACAAAGGTATAGGGTACACCAACAATGGAGAATCATCTAATCAATCAGATCAAAGGAATGTTTATGCAACTCCAAGAACCAAGAAGTTGTCATGCAATCAATGTGGAAAACCAGGCCACACCTCAAACATTAGCAGAAACAAAATGAAAGGTATTCCTCAATCACAATCTACTTTCATTGGTAATTGTTATAAATGTCAAAAGAAAGGATACAAGGCACATGAATGCAAATCCAAGGTGACAAATCCAAAGAAGGAAACCTACATAGACAAGTATTGTCCTACCTATAAAATGAATGGATATACACATCAGGAGTGCTAGAAAAAGAACAAGAAAGCATGAACACCAAAAGAGCCTAATAATGGCTAAAAACCAACAAGAATTGGTAACTCATATGTTTGCGACTATAACACATGGGTAAACTGCACAACATGTGAAAGGTATGGTCATATTTTTGCCAACTGTATGAGAAAATGGACTAGAAGACCAAGAGGATGGACTAGTCCAGGTATGGCATGTTTACATTGCCATAAGGTTGGACATGTGATAAAAGATTTCAAAGATCGACTGACAGACACAAGCACTTATCCCAATGGAAACACCATTGATGACATCAAAAAGATGAGAAACAAGATGTGGATAAAATCTACAAACACTAAAGGAGATGGAACAAGCAATGAAAATGATGAAACCCCATCCAATGGATCTGGTGGCATCACTATTCCCAACTGAGCTACACAAGTAAGTATGGAACTACATTATGATAAGTTATATTATGCATCGGTTCCATTACACATTGATAATATTGAAAAAATTAGCATTATTGAAGATGCACTATATTGTTAATTGTAATGTTATTGAAAAAACAATTCCATCGGTAAATGGGTACCAATAATCATCGGTGAACACACATAGTAAAGTTGACACTACTTATCAAAATATATCAGGCATTACACAAAAGTCAATTTGCTAAGTGTAACCAACAGACATCGGTGATCTTTGAGCCTATAGAGGTTGTTGTCACCATCTTACCGACAATCATCGATGAAATCACCAAAGATGAAAGCTACCCCGAAACTTTACATCTGCACCGATGATGTTATTTATGACTCAACCAACAAACTTAGTCTTTGTCAATCAATGAGTTGTTGGGCATTAATGAAAACTTAGGGCACAAAAGTTATAAAAGCACGATGGAAGAACTCATTTTGCACCTGCAATTTTCGAGCAACAAAGTAGAGCTAAGTAGAGAGATTGAAGAATAGATCAAAGTGTGACCTCATCAATATTCAAACATGACTCAATAGATTCATAAGAAATCACAAAGATTTAGTAAGTACCTACAATCACTGACTGCACTATTTGATTTATGGAAAGCCCTAAATTTCAAAATACGATGGCATCTACTTCAAGAACAAAAAAATTGAAAGAGGATAAGAAGAAAATGATTAATCTTTTCAGCAATAGTACTTGTGTTGAACCTAAATACAACTTACACCCAGAAATTGCATGACAATCTGATGATTCTGGAGCATTCTCCAAAATCCCACCTAGGGTTTTGCTGGTAGAGGACATAAGGTCCTATATACATTGTAAAATCTTGAAATTAGGAGATCTAGATCTAGATAATTCCTATAAGGTACTATGTGATGAAACTGGAAACCTGGAAGAAGAGCACAAACATCTGGAAGTGAAAGGTCTAACAAATGCATTACACTTTCCTAGGGTTTTTAAGACCGAATGGATACAGATAGTTCTTAGCAGAATGCATAACCAGACATTGTGGTTTGATGGGCCTAAGCGAATAACAAAAGATGTTATTCATGTGGTTACTGGATATCCCACAACTAAAAAGCCAAAAGCTCACAAGCACCCATCCTTGAAGGAAGTAGAAAAGATGATAGGTACAAAATCAGACAAAAGAGGTCTCAAGGTTAACACCATCACCAATGAGGAACTTAAGTTTGGTGCATGTGTGATAGGATATAAATATTCCAAGCCAACAGAATGAATAGCATAGCTAGCACTGCTATGAGCACAGCCTACAAGATTATCAAAGAAGGAAAGAAGATGGATCTTGCAGAAATATTGTTAAATCAACTTGAGGAGAACATGAACACCATAAGGTCATCAAGGACAAACACTTGTAAGTTTGGTTCTCTTATTATGTGCATATTCTTTTACTTTGAAGAATGCTTTCCTTCCATAAGAAAAGTAGTATGGGACATAAGAAAACCAGTCACCATATAGATATGTGAGCACATAGAATCATTAGGTACAAATTTTGATCACCTAATGAATGAGTATTTCAAAGGATTTAAGGAAAATATGCAAGCTAGAACTAGGATACCTAAGAGTTTGATAGAAGAACACAAGGATGACATATGTTTTATGGTAGATACTAATTTTACCTATATCAAACCAGTAGTACCTAGAAAATCTTGGCTATCACCACTAGATTATGAGATCAAAATAGGATAAGATACTAAGTGCATCTAGGCACTATTGAATGAACCAGTGGACAGAAAGAAACCAAGATTTGGCACTTATGAAGAAGCCAAACCAAAAATCAAGTCAGATCTTGTTGTCAAGAAAATTGTAAACAAGAAGAACAAAATGGTAAAGGACTTAACCAAGAAATTTGCAGTTACTGAAGAAGGCGAAGAGGAAACAAAAGGAAAGAAGGAAGAAACCGAGGGCCAGTTACCCATCAGTGAAGATATAGAAAAGAGTAATTCAAAGGCCACACAGTCAGATTCACCACCTCCTCCACCACCTTAGAAATCAAGAACAACTGTTGCTTCAAGGACAAGAAGAAAAACAACAAAGGAAGCAACTCCTTCACCGTTGAAGAAAGGGAGAGTGAGAACCTACAAGAGGAAACCAGTCTCACCAAAGGAGAAACAAACCAAAAGGAGGAAGTTGAATAGAACTCAAGAATATCTAGATGACTTAGCTATGGATGTAGCTGACATAGAAGTACAAAAAGGGAAAGAACCCTTCATCCCTACAACCATTGATGAAATATGTAAGAACATTTCAGAATCACAATCTATTTCAGATCCTAATATTAGGAAATGGTTGAAATCTGATCCAAAGGATGAAAATAAAATTGAAGACACTATCATTCTAAAATGTGAAAACACAATTATGTTCCACTTCAATTCATAGAATTTGAAGTACCCAAGGAGCTAACAACCAGATTGTCTGCAAGATGGACATTTGCACTTCATCAAGAAAAAGAAATAAGAGAAAAAGTACTTGTTACTCTTATACCTTCTAATTCAAAGAAGGAAGAGATAAAAAAAATGCTAGAAACATATGAAAAAGAGTTCTCACCCAAAATGAGAGCATACAAATTTCTCAAAGGGAAGCTAATTAAGCTAGATCAGGAAATCATTAAGAAGTGGTGTAAAATACTCAAGAAGCCCACTAAGAAATCTATCCCAGAGAAAGAACACATCATCACTAAAGATGTACAGGATGATTCATCAGTGGAATTAGGCAGAGAAGAGAATGATGCAATTGTCAACCAAAATACTAAAGTTGCAGATGAGGTATGACCCGACACTACTCTTGACAAGACTTAGAGTGAGGAAAGCCAAATTCCACCAAGCCCAACTCATATTGACTTGGATGATGAAGCATAGGTTACTAAACAAGAATTGACAATAAAAGTTAACATAAATGAGGATTTCAATGATGAAACATGGTTGGATAATATCGTTAATGACATTATAGGAAAAGACCCCGTAGAAGAGGTGCAAAAAGATGAAGATATCACTGTTGCACAAGGTAATACTAATGGAAAGGACACACTAACTGAAACTATAGAGGTAAATACACTGACCAACATGAAAATATTGATAGAATCTATTGATATTGATTCAATTTAGGAGAAATCATCTAAGAAAGATGATGACATACCCGAGGACATGGGTAATGATGAAAATAAAGATGCATCGAACACACAAAAAGATACAGACACAGAGATGAAGGATGCAACTGACACTCAAAAAAAATTGTCTACTAAAAAAGACAAAGAAGAGCATATTAACAAAGATGAAACATTGAGGAAGGATGAATAAAAAGCAAAAAGTGAAGAAATTAAGCAAGATGATAGAATGAAGGAAAAGGAAGAAAAATCTGTTGATACACCCAAGGCCAATGAAGAGACATCTTCACACAACCAATAGGTGGACTCTGAATAGAAGCAACAAGAAGCTTCATCTTCTCAACCTTCTCCTACCAAATCAATCCAATCTAAAGATCTACAAATGGTAGTTCACTAATATGTCTCCCAACCAAAGAAGAAGAAGAAGAAAGTAATGAAGAAAGACATCCTGGGTGTAACACTTGATGAGGTAATTGAAAGACCCAAGTGGGATGTATCTACTTTAGATATTGAAACACTTCAAAAGTTTGGAGTGATGTGTCAAAGAAAAGATATACAAGACAAAATGAAAAAGGCACATAGGGAAGCCCAAGCCCTTGACAAAGCTAGGGATATACTACATCAACTTGTTCCTAATAAAAAAGTTGAAAAAGATATATTAGTCATGGAACAAATTGCAGTTCTTACCGACGCCATCACCACTCAAAATGTAGATGCAGAGAAGGCAATGGAAGAATAGGCAAAGATGAGGTATCAACAAAAAATAGTTGAGAAGATCAGCCAAGAGGTGGTAGAAAACAAGGTAAAGCTCTCTGAATTAGTAAGTCAATTAGAACCTATGATTACAAAAACTATTACCTTAGTTCAAAAGATGTGCACACTTGAAAATTTCATAAAAGAGAATAGTGAAAAGTTGTCCCAACTAGATTCAGATCTGACATCAAGTGCACAAATTTTAACCTCTAATGCAAATGCAATAAAGTTGCATCATGACAAGATCACAAAGGTAAATAGGTTAAGACAAGATATATGGGATGCAAAGACACAGTTTAGAAATAAGGTTACTGAGTTGCAGGCTCACATATTGCCAAACCTCACCACTCTGCAACAACACATTACAAATGCAAGGAATTTGATCTTGACCCTGGAGATGTCTGTGGTAGACAACATCTACGATATGCATGTGAGGATATCACTTGAGCATATGGCTCTAGAAAATTTGAAAGTAAAATGGGAGAAGATGATGGAGGAAATCAAAGCCACACACTCCCATATTTTTGACAAGTTGTAAGTACCTTTGCCTTTATTATCAAAAAAGAAGGAATGAATGGTGCATATGTACAATATACTACATTAGAAAAAAGGGAAAAATATATGTATGTTGTATGTATAGAAAAAATCAAATGTCAGAAAAAGGGAAACAAAAAGGGGAAGGCAATTATATGTACATAAACTTACACTTACCAGCATATGCATAGGGGAGTCATAAAATGACTAAGGATGAAGTATACATAGGTGTACATACTAATACATTAAGTATGTTGTACATATCAGTTTTTGATACTAATGTCAAAGGGGGAGATTGATGACATTAAGTTTTTCCATTAGTATACTTAAGTGAAAAACATGATAAAGGTCATCAGTATAGGCATACCCGACAGACAGAACACTGCATACCCAATGAGATGACAATGCCTGTCATAAAAATGCTAAGTATAGAATTTTCTGACAAAAACTGTCAAGTGTTGAACTGACAACAAAGCAAAAGAGGACATCACCAATGAAACATCACCGATAGATCCAATATCCCTAAACTGACAGTATAGTTTTATGAACACTATTGATAGAGCATAACAGACAAGGAACCCGACGAACACTTCAATGTAGGGACACTGACAAAGAAGAAGACTGACAGAGAAAAGAAAGAAAGAAACCCGACAGACTGACAGAGCAGCCCGACCATCAGAACTGACAGTCAGTTAAAGAACCCGCAAAAAGTGGATCTAACTTTCCACGTTAGATAAAACATTGTAATTTTATTTATATATTTTTTATTTGTTTTAAATCATTACTTGAGGGTCAAGAAAGTATATTGTAAATGTTTTAAAGCATCCTACTGGATCTAAAACATAACTAGCTAAAGATCAAGATCAAGTTGTAAACCTTGAATCTAGAGTTAAACTTGAAAAGCGTGAATCAAGAATGGACCTAGAAACTAGTATATATAGATGTTCAATCACTTGTATTAGGTAATGACTTGATAAATTATTGTAGCCATGGAGAGCATCTAAGCAGTAGAAGTGAATTCATGCAAAGTTCATAAATAGATCATATTAGTTCTTAAGAACACAAAGAAGGCTACCGATGAGCATAGACCAAGTATCATTCAATCACTCAAGGTGATTACATATACATTGTAAGCTTTATAGGATATATTATCAATAATTAGAGATTTCATATACTATCAGATCAACATTTATAATGTAGTTGCATTATAACAAGTGCATCACATCAGAAATCCTTTAGTAGAAGGTGGACTTAACAGTTCTTGATAAGTCTCTTAATAGAGTGCACACCTAATGGTGTTGCTAAAGATTCAAACAAAGTTGATCCTAACAGGTCTCCACTCTAATACTCCTAATAGGGTATATCATCAGAAGTGATCAAATTGTAAGCCTTAAATGGCTCCCTTCTTATCTATAGATAGTGAAGTTTTGTGGGTGACATCCCCACCGCAGTTTTTACTTCCTAACAGGAGTTTTCTACGATATCATATCTTGTGTTATGTTTTATTTATTTTCATGTATGTTTCTTGAATGTCTACACATGTAAAGAACTTATGTTATGATTTCACATACATAAAGAAAGATGAACATATATATAGGTGAATATACAAATCTGATGACACAAAGGTTAAATGGGCCAATCACATAAATAGTTTTAGAGTTACTGATTCACCCCTCCCCTCTTAGTTCATCATTCTATTAATTCCAACAAAGACATAACAAAATACAGTGAAATAATCAAGAAAAGTGTCAGTGTCATCATATTTTATGGTGGAACAATTGAAGACAAAACAATAGTTAGTAAGGTATTGATAACTTTACTTCCTATCTATGCAATTAGAGTTTCATCTATTCAAGAGATGAGGTGCAGTAATGGTATAACTCTAGATGCATTGGTTGGAAGGCTAACAAATTTTTAGTTGGTCAATTTTGACAATTATTCTCCTGATTCTAGCAATTTTGAGTCTACATTCAAAGCTAAATTAAACCTTGGTAAGATGGATAGAAACTCAAAAGGAAAATAGATTGATAGTGATAGTGAGATGATTCTGATAATGAAGATCTAGAAATTATTGAAGCACTACTTGCAATGAGAGCTACCAAAGGAAAAGCATAGTACAAAGGAAAAATACCATTGATTTTCTTTTCATGTGATGAGGTTGGTCACATTGCTACTAAGTTTCCAAAAAAAGAATACAAGGTGACAGAAAGTTCAACAAGTACAAAGGAAAGAAAGATTTCAAGAGTTATAAAAGCTACAAGGAAAAGGGTAAGAAATATTGTTATATTGAAAAATATTCTAATAGTGATGAAGATGAAGATGAAATGGTTTACATTGCTATAAAGGATGAGTCAGACAATGAAGAAAATGAAAAGACTATAGTTTTCTCTCATATTAGAAAAAATGACACTTGGATGATTGATAGTGGTTGTTCTCACCACATGAATGGTGATAAAACCAAATTTGAGCATCTTGAGCACTATGATGGTGGAAGTGTCATTTTTTGGAATGATGAACCTTGCTATGTGAAAGGTAAAGGTTGTATTTCTCTAACTGAAGGAATCAAATGTGATAATGCTTATTAGGTTGAAGAACAAAGGCATAATCTACTAAGTGTAGCACAAGTGAATAACATTGGTTTCAAGGAATAATTCATGAATGGGAAGGCCAAGCTCTTGGATGGTAAGTAAAACCTAGTTGGAACTGGAAGGAAAACAAAAGGTAATCTACTCTATCTTGATCTCACTCAAAGTTCATGTTTTATTACACAAGTAGAAGAAAGCTGGTTATGGCATAAAAGATTGTGGCATGTAAATTTTGATAACCTAGTCAACATAAGAAAGAAAAAAAGAGTAAGAGGTATTCCTCTTTTGAAGAAACTTGAATTGGCAATATGCAAACAATATCAAATTCAGAAGATGGGAAAAACTAGTTTCAAGAGAAAGAATTAGAATACTGAAGAAGTCTTGGATTTAGTGCATACTGATCTATGTAGACCAATTGGAACAACAAGTTACATAGGAGAGAAGTATTTCATTCTATTTGTTGACAACCATTCCAAAATGATGACTGTTATGTTTCTCAAAGAAAAATTAGAAGCTTTTCAGAAGTTTAAGTGGTACCTTGCCACAGTTGAGAAGGAAACATGAAAGAAACTTAAATGCCTAAGATCTAATAGAGGAGGTGAATTCATTTCTAATGAGTTTAATGAATTCTGCAATGAAATAGGAATCAAGAGACAAGTATCTGCCCCAGGTACACCACAACAAAATGGGATAGTAGAAAGAAGAAACATATCAATTATGGATTGTGCAAGAACCTTAATGATTGAAAAGAATGTTGCAACCAAATACTAGAAGGAAGTTATCATCACTATGATTCACACCTTGAATAGAGTTCAACTAAAGAAAGGTACTGAGAAGACACCTTTTGAATTATGGTATGGCTATAAACCCAATGTTCATTATTTCAAAGTATTTGGAAGTAAATGTTACATATTGAAGGAAGAAAGAAATGGAAATTTTGATGTAAAAGGTGATGAAGGTGTTAGGATTGGATAATACTAAGAGGGCGGGTGAATCAGTATTATAGCACTTAATTAAATTCTTCTACCATTTATATATTAACCATAACTTTGTAGTAAAGAAAAGAACATAAGCAAATGACACAGTACTCATAACACCATATTTTGTTTTTGAGGAAACCCTCACCAAGGGAAAACCCCATGGGGATGGTACCCACAAGCATGTAATAAAGTATAATGTCCCTATAAGGATACCTAGCCTTGTTAGGAGATGAATATTACATAGCACATTTCCTTGTTAAAGGAATTACAACCCTGTTAAAGGTTCACAACACCTTGTTAGGGGCCAACTGAGCTTATAGCTCTTAGAATATAATTCAAGTTACAAAGTGTTCTCAATCATGAACAAAAACAAGCAACACTGGTGCTTAGATAGTTCCTTTATTGTTCTTCAATGATCTCAGTCATTCTCTACTCTGTTATTTGCTCAAAAACTCATCCAAATTTCTAAATAACTACACTTACCAACATCTATCTTTATTAAAAAGATATTACATATATATCTCACAACTTTACAAAGTTGGCTCTCAATATGAATATTACAAATATTACAAAGTCAGCCTTCAATACAAAATACATTTAATATAGTAAATACAAAATGCATATTTGACACTCTTGCATAGTCAATGTGGATAATTTCAACAACCAAAATACAATTTTGATTGTCTAGAGTCCAAGTCACACTCCCTCAATCTTCGCTACTGTCAAACTGCTATGTATCGTTGTTCTGCTGTAGTCTATCTATCTTCAATTCTTTCTAACTCACCGTAGACTCAACCAAAACCAAATCAATCTTAGGTGGAGGTCATACATACCCCATACAATCTTTCTCTAATCTCTCTTTCCCTAAATCACTGATCTCGATCTTCGACATCCAAAACACTTCTGTATCTCTACTTCTATACTTAGTCAATTTCTGAATCATCAAAACTTATCTTTACTGGAATCAATCTGAAACCCAGATGTGTTTCCATAAATGAAAACCCAGAAGTAAATCACATTTACACAAAATTGATTACTTTCCAACAATCTCTCTCTTTGGCATTGATGGCAACACTTAACAAAAAATAAGTATTCCAACAAATCTGTCTCCTCTATAATCTTCCTTTCCTTTTCTTTTCTCTTTTATTTTCTTCTCTTATATATATATA
>MU224205.1:1422891-1437292 GCA_018584345.1 Thuja plicata
CTGCATGGCTTCCTCTAAAGCCTCCAAACGTTTCCAACACCTAGAAACGGGATGTCCATCCTTTCCACAAAAGCTATAGGTCTCAACTGATTTCTTCTTAGTCTTGGAGGTAGACTCAGTAGACTTCAAAGAATATTTACCCTTGGAAGGGTTAGTTGGAGGTTTTGAATCATTTTTTATTTGATAAACACAAATCCATAGAACGCCAAGAACACCTGCATGCAAAATACCTAAAGCTAAAAGTGAAACCTGTGAGAGAGAAGCTAGGGTTTGGAAAATCTTAGTGGAGTGAGAGAAAATTGTTATTTCCCAAAAGAATTAATTACAATAATTACAAAAAGTGGCTTATAAGGTGAGAAACCCTAAAGCCGGAGAAAGCTAGGTTTGTGCATTTAATAATTAATAAACATATTAATTATTATGCACCTAAATGACAAGCTTAAGTGAATAGAATAATAGTGTACTTTAATAATTAAACCAAATAGATTTAATTATAAAGACTAATGTACTATTACTCTAATATTAAGTTAGTGTTCAATCACAATTTCCTCAATCTTAAGCTTGTCTGCTTTTGCATACCTATTATAGTATTTATCAATTGTGACCAATTTGCCTTGTTCTAATGTTGTCTTCTCTAGCCTCTTCAGGTCAAGTTTCCATATGTGTTTTTCTTCTTTCTTCTCTTCTCCTATTGTGCTCTGCTCTTTAGGTGATGTTTGCATGCTTGATCTAGTAACTCTAGAAGTAATATTTTCTGCTTGCAGTATTTGTTGTTGAGGAGGAGGTGGACTGTCTACCATGACTACCTCAGGAGTGGGAGGGGCTACAGTACTTCCACTTGCTAGTCCAAGAGATCTTTCTGTCATCTTCTTTTTGACTTCTTTTAGTTCCTCTTTTGTCAACCCATCTTTTACTCTGCATTCATGTACAAGATTATCAATCTATCTCTTCCTTAGACCTCTAGTCTATTCTTCTCTCACCTTTATTGACTTTTCTTCATATGTTCCCCATCTTTCCTCTGTTGTATCAATTTATGATGCAAGGACATGTTCTACTTGCATGGTAAGTAGCTCAGAACTTACTTCATAGCCCATGGGATAACACCATTTCTTTCTAGGTATGACTGCTTCAAAACATACACCATCAGTTTCAACCATGAAATAGATTGTATCTTTATATTTTTCAACAATGTCTTCATGTATCCTGTATCTCATTTTCATTTGTCTCTGTAGGGTCTTGATCATAGCTAACAATTCTCCATCAACCCAAGTAGTATTTTGTCTCTTGTAGCTCTGTGAAATTAATATTCCAATAGGTATTCCAGATTTACAACCACTAGGATGTAAGCTAGAAAATTTGTGCTCAATATGAATAAACATATGCATGAGCAATGAACCAAATCTGAAGGTCTTAGTTCTATCCTTCTTCACTAGCTTCACATTCTCAAGGAATTGATATGCCAAAAATTCACATAGATTATATTTTACATTTTCCTTCACCATTCTCCATGCCATCATGATTACCCCAGTAGATACTAAGCTAGGTCTGCTACTGTAGTAGAACTTGTACCCAAGTATCATAGCAATCAATCTTACATCTTGCTGAAAGATGTCATTTATTGTCATTTCCTATCTTTCCCATTAGGAATGAGTTAGGGTTTCAACTTCTTTCTTTACATGTTTCTCTATAATAGGGATGACTCTGGTGTTTTCAAGTCCAGTGATTTCATGGATTAGGTCACTACAAATCTTCACAGGTTGATCACCAATCTAGATAAATTGATCATGAACCCTACTTAATAGTATCTTGAACCATTCATCTTCATCAAATTTGCATAAGTCCAAAATTTTCATTATGATCAGCTGATTAATGTGTTTTTATTCTTCTCTCATGATTCCATTATCAGTCATATACTCCATCTCATTTGATATATCATCAATTCCCAGTATATCATACTTGTAGTGTATGTAAACCCTAATATCTTCTACGTGTAACATGCCATATGGGGTTTGGGAAAATGCTCCCTTTGGATCCTCTTCACATGATTTGAATGGATGTTTCTTAAATTTATACCTAGGTCGATCTGTAACATCAAAAATAATAGGTACATCCATGGATAGATGATGTAAATACATTTCTTCCGTTGAATTCCAAGTTTATCCTTCAATCAATCACGCACATCCAATGTAGAATAGTCTAAATTTCTCTGCTCTCTCATCTCCTTAGCTCTCTTTTTGTCAAATGGTAAAGAGATAGGTCATCAAGTGGTGCTTTATACAAGTTTAAGTCATGAATTTCACTTTTACTTAAAACTGTCCAGTCGACTGTTAGATCTCGCAAACAAAATATCTATGTCGGTTGATGTTGCGCTCTTAGATGTCAGCCAAGTTTATACCCAAGGTTTCTTGAGCTCAATCCATAAATTTTAGGGTAGGATATATTTTGATGTCTATATCCAATGCTCCCCCTAAGGCCATGATTAGCCAATTAGGTCGATTCTATTTTGCTACCATCAGGTGAAGATTCAGTAGCCTCTATTGACTCTCCATGAACTGATATCTCACTTGTTTCTTTGATCTTCCATATCTTACCACTATTTCTATATTCTACCTTCATAAAACAACTTTCAAAATCACTCTTCAAATCTGCAACACTCTTACCAATATCATTTCCATTCTTTTGTGAATTCATAGGAGGTGGTACTCTTATGTTGTCTGATCCATTATACCTACAGAACTTTTCTATATGTCCTAGATTATTGTATTTATAACATATAGGAGGTCTTCTTTCCTTATTAACTTGAATCTTATAGTACTTTGCAATGTGTCCAATGTTATTACATTTATAGCATGTAGGTTTCACTGTAGATTCTCTTCCATTGTCTTGTCTATATCCTGATTGATTAGGTTTTCTGCATTCTTCTTTCTTGTGCCCATATCCATTATAGTTAAAAAAAATAACTAGAAAAATTTCTAAAAGGGGTATTACCTTTGTAGTCTCTCTTCATGTGTCCAAATCTGTTGCAGCCAAAGCATCTACCTATGAAGGGTCTGATCTGCTCTTTAGGTTCTTCAATAAAAGGTTTCTTAGCATCAATCTTCTCATTTGATTTCTCTTCCTGATTCTTTGAACATTTAGCTTCATTGAATCCAATACCAGTCATATCACCCTTAGGTTTTTGTTTGTCTCTTTGTTCATCAATCAAATCACTATTGGTGTGAAGCTTCTCAATGTGTTTCTTTGCTTCAACAAGTTCACCTTTTATAATCTGATTGTATTTTTGCATTTCCAGATACTTGTTCTTGTAGTTGTCAGCCTCATTCTTAATTTGATCTAATGCACTGTTCAAAGATTCTTCAAATTTCTTGTTATCATCCTTTTGTACCTTTATTCTTTAGCCATAGTCTCATTTTCAAGTTTCAAAGTTTCATTTTCTTATTTTAGTTGCTTCACCTGATCTAAACTGTCTTCATCTGAATCATCTTTTATATGAAACACAAGATCTTGTCTTTGATTTCTGGAAAGCTCAAGTTGGTCTTTTAGTTTCTTTATAAATTTCTTAGCTCTTCACATGTGGAATCTCAACTCTCCATTTTCTTCTTTTGCTTTGTCAAGGTCTTCAAGTGCAACATCAAATTTTTCTTGCAAACTGTCCAAATCCATTTTGATCTCCCTCAAGCTATTAGACTTTCTCTCCAAGGGCCAAAAGCTCTTATACCAATTTTTAGGATTAGATAATACTCAGAGGGGGGGTGAATCAGTATTATAGCACTTAATTAAATTCTTCAACCATTTATATATTAACCATAAATTTGTAGTAAAGAAAAGAACATAATCAAATGACATAGTACTCATAACACCATATTTTGTTTTCAAGGAAACCCTCGCCAAGGGAAAACCCCGGTGGGGATGGTACCTACAAGCATGTACTCAGTATAATGTCCCTGTAAGGAGACCTAGCCCTGTTAGGAGCTAAATATTACATAGCACATTTCCTTGTTAAAGGAATTACAACCCTGTTAAAGGTTCACAACACCCTGTTAGGGGCCAACTGAGCTTACAACTCTTACAATATAATTCAGGTTACAAAGTATTCTTAGTCATGAACAAAAACAAGCTACACTGGTGCTTAGATAGTTCCTTTATTATTCTTCAATGATCTTTGTCATTTTTTATTCTGCTATTCGCTCAACAACTCATCCAACTGTCCAAGTAACCACACTTACCAACATCTATCTTTGTTAAAAAGATCTTACATATATATCTCACAACTTTACAAAGTCGGCTCTCAATATGAATATTACAAATATTACAAAGTCAGCCTTCAATACAAAATACATTTAATATAGTAAATACCAAATGCATAGTCAGAGCTCTTGCATAGTCAATGTAGAGGATATCAACAACAAAAATACAACTTCGATTGTCTGGAGTCCAAGTCATACTCCCTCAATCTTCACTACTGTCAAACTACTTTGTATCATTGTTCTGCTGTAGTCTATCTATATTCAATTCTTTCTAACTCACCATAGACTCAACCAAAACCAAATTGATCTTAGGTGGAGTTCATTCATACCCCATACTATCTTCCTCTAATCTTGCTTTCCCTAGATCATCGATCTCGATCTTTGACTTCCAAAACACTTATGTATCTCTGCTTCTATACTTAGTCAATTTCTAAATTATTAAAACTTATCTTTACTAGAATCGATCTGAAACCCAGATGTGTTTCCATAAATGACAACCAAAAACTAAATCAAATTTATAAAAAAATTATTACTTTCCAATAGAAGGTATATTCCTAGGCTACCCCTATAAAAGAAAAGCATATAAATGTTTGAATCTTGCTAGTTGTAAAGTCATAGAAAGTGTACAGGTAAAGATTGATGAGTTTATAGAGAGAAGTGAAGAATAGAGCAGTAAAGATCCTAAATACTATAGAAACTTTGTGTATTATGAACCTGATATGTTAGCTAAGACTAAGGCAATGGTGATTGGACAACAACCATGTCAACCACTGAATTCATCAACACAAACCTTGTTGCAACCTATGCAACCCAAGATGCTAACTGTTGAAACCAAGTCACAGACAAAGGGAACTAAGTCTCAAACAAAAGAAACTGAGTCACAGATAGAGGGAACCGATTCGCAAACATAGGCATTCAAGTCTCAAATAGAGGCACCTGAATCTCAGATAGTGGAACCTGAGTCTCAATTGGAAGAGAAGAATAGAATGTTTGAGCATGATGGACCAAGTGGAGCAAGCCCAGAATCAAAGAGGAAGGAACCTGTAATTTCCAAATATGTCAGAAGGAATCATGCAACTGATAAAATAATCGAAGATCAGACAGAAGGTATAATAAAAAGGGACAAGCTTAAAGGTGCATGTTTTCTTAGTGAAATTGAACCTAGATCCATTAAATATGTGTTGAATGATGGAAGTTGGATAGAATCCATGAATGAAGAGATTGAGTAGATAAAAAAGAATAAAACCTAGACTCTTGTACCTAGACCAAAAGATAAGAATGTGATTGGTACTAAGTGGGTTTTCAAAAACAAGATGAATGAGAAAGGTGAAGTCTCTATAAACAAGGAAAGATTAGTGTGTAAAGGATATGCTCAAGAAGAGGGTATTGATTATGGAGAAAATTTTACTCCTGTTGCAAGACTTGAAGGAGTCAAAACTCTTCTAGCATATGCAGCACATAAAGGATTTAAGGTATACCAAATGGTTGTAAAATCTTCATTCTTGAATGGAAAGTCTATATCGAGCAACCTAAATATTTTGTTGACCCTAACAAAAGGAATATGGTTAGAAAATTGCACAAAGCCTTGTATGGACTGAAGCAAGCTCCTAGAGTCTAGTATGAGAGATGGCATGGTTACCTAGTAAGTATTGGATTTCATAGAAATAATGATAATAGTAGCTTGCACATCAAAGAAGGACCTCAGAACAAGATAATATTAGCAAAGATATGTGTTAATGATATAATATTCACTAGATATGATGATTTATGCAAAGAATTCTCTGAAGCTATGAGTAAGGAATTTGAGATGTCTATGTTTGAAGAAATCAAATTTTTTGTTGGTTTACAAGTTCATCAGATGAAGGATGGTATTTACATTACTCAGCCTAAATACATCAAAGAGATAGTCAAGAAATTTGGAATGGAAGATTCTAGACCTGTTGGGACACCTATGTCTACTGGACATAAGTTGTCTAAGGATGATGACTCAAAGGAGGTAAATCAGACTACCTACAAATCCATGATTGGTAAACTTCAATATGTTGTTCACACTAGACCTGATATTGCATTAGCAGTTGATATTGTTGCAAGGTTTTTAGCTAATCCTAGAGAGAATCATTTGATGGCTATCAAAAGGATTTTGAGATATCTTAATGGTACTAAAGATTATGGATTATGGTATAAGAAAGGAGGAAACAATGATTTGAAGACTTTTACTAATGCTATTTGGTTAGGAAGTGTTGATGATAGAAAGAGCACCAACGGTGGAGCATTCTTTCCTGGAAATAGGTTAGTCTCTTGCACTAGCAAGAAATACAATTGTGTTTCTCAGTCTACAACAGAGGCAGAGTATGTTGCTGTAACAGTAAATTGTTCAAATATCATATGGTTCAAACTCTTGTTGTTAGGTATGAAGGAGGAAATCAAAGAACCAATTATTATCTACTGTGACAACACTAGTGCTATTAACATTTCAAAGAACCCTGTGATGCATATTAAGACTAAGAATATTGAAATAAAGTGTAATTTCTTGAGAGAATTGGTTCAGAACAAGGAATTAAGGTTGGAATATGTGAATGCTAAAGAAATAATTACAAACATATTCACAAAACCTTTACCTAAAGATGCATTCTTGTATCTTAGAGGAAAACTAGGGGTGATTCCCTTTAGTGAGGGTCACTAATGGATAGAAAAGTGATGCATCAACCAAGCTTTAGTAAAGATATAACATGTTGATGTAGATTGTCAGAGCTTATTGCATATGAATCAGTACATCAGGTACACTAAAATTTCATTTGATAGAATCTTTGGCATTTGGATGTCAAAGAGGGAGAGATTATTGATGTCATGAAAAAGAAATTATTAAGAGATTATTCATGAAAGAGGGAGAAATTTTATTAGAAATAGAGATTGATGAAAGAGGGAGAAATTTGTATTTCAGTGTTTGTGAAGACAGGGGGATTTTTTTGGATGAGAATCAAAATGAAGCTAAGGACATTAATAACATCTTATTCTTGTATCTGTTTCTCTAAAAAAATTTGTATTATGACATGTTGTGTTTCCATCAATGCCAAAGAGGGAGATTGTTGAAGACAATTATTCAATTATGTATTGTCATTGATGTATACACAAATGTAGTGATGTTACACAAATGTCTATACCTAAACTGAAAACATTCAGTGTATGCCAAGCTCTTTCGGTCATTGAAGAAGACTCCAATATCAGCCAAGTGATTTTTAGTTCTAACTGAGTTTACTCGGGAATTTCAGTAACGGTCAGGCATTGAAGGATTTTAGTATTAACCGAGTTATGCATTTAGTGCAGCCGACTAACTGTAGTTTACAATTTATGTTTAATTGGTTATATGCAGCTGACAAACTTAAGTTTTATTATTTACTTGGAAGGTTATTCAAGCCAAATTGACAAGGCTTATTATATATATACAAGGTCAAGTTTGGATTGAATATGAAGAGAAAGAAAAAGAAGAAATATATGGAAGAGATTTGATATGAAGAGTGAAGGAAAAATAAGATGGAATTCTGATTAAGGAAATAACATCCAGACCAAGCTACAATACAATATTTGATCAGCGAGGATCCAGTTTAAAGCCAGAGTAGAGATTGCAATTAGCAAAGATAGTTTCTTCTTCAAACAGGTCAATCGATTGTTACTCTCTAAAAATTGTAGCAGTGATCCAAGTGTCTTTACAGAGTAGACTTAACAGTCTTTCATAAATCCTCTCACAAGGTGGAATTTCTACATTGAATTATTTGAAGACCTCTAACAAGGCCACTCTTAACAGGGTGATTAAATCCTCTAATAGGGTCACACCTAACAGTGTGTTTTGTAACCTTTAACAGGGTTCACTCCTAACAGCGCTCACTTTAGAAGAGTGAAAAATAGTAACTAGTTGCAATTGGTGGTTTTCCCAAATTAGGTTTACATGTTAAATCTTGGTGTCATCTATGTACATGTTATTTTCTTTATGCTTTATTTTTCTACACTTAATCACTAAAGGATAATCACAATTAATATCTTAAGATTGCTTTCTTTACCAAGTAACAACAAAATATCTTTGTTAACCGAGTAATAGTGATAAGTTTGATTAAGACATGTAAGGGACTTGGATTTTTTTGTGGTAACTAATTTACCCCTCCCCTCTCAGTTAATCAACCCATTTCTAACACAAGTGATATGGATGAAGAAAATATTAAATATGTTAGAGTAAGTATTGATGAGCCTATTGCTATAGAGAGTGGCAACTCAAGTTCTATCAATATTTCAAAGAATTATATGTTACATTCAAAGACAAAGCATATATCTATCAAGTATCATTTCTTGAGAGATAAGGTGAGTGAAAAGGAAGTCAGATTGGAGTATGTACTCACTACAAAGAAGATTTCCTATATCTTCACGAAGCCCTTTCTAAAGGATACTTTTGAGAATCTCTGAGGTAAGATTGGGTGATTTCCCCTCCTGATCAGAGCTAGAGATGCATTTTTTTTCATTATTCCATTATACTTATAGAGATCATCATTATTTTGGATTGATATTTTGGTGGCTACTACTTAGGAGGAGTAGTCAACTTCATGAGTTAGTTGTTCAGATTTAAGGGAGAGATGCTTGTTCATATTTTTGGCTTCAATGACTTAGTGCATATATGTCTCTTTTCCATTGATGTCAAAGAGGGAGAGATAGTCATGTGAAAAACAAGTGTGACATTAAGGTGGATAATTTTTTTTGATTAAGAGGGTTTATTATAGAGACTCTGAAAGATATATTGTGCATATTGTTAGGAGTATTGTTGATATGGTTTCTTTGTACATTGATTTAGTTTTCCACACCATTTTTTGCCATAAATTCCAAAGGGGGACATTGTTGGAGATTTATGATAAATCATTCATATATGTGCTGACATTGATGTTTTTTCATTAATGTCAACATATTTTTATTGTTGGTGATAGTGTTCCTAGTATGTTCAGTGAGAAGATTGTTTTGGTATAATTATTGTATTGAAGATCATATGTTGTGAAGGTACACATGGCTTCAAGTATTTATTTATCCAATATATGTTGATTTATAGAGGTTCTCATGTTTTTTTGAGTAAGTTATGAATGATTTATCAAATACTGGTATTTTGGTTGTTCAGGTAGAGATAATATTGCATTTTTTGGATTGTGTGGATCATTTATGTTATTTTTTTGGTTTCTAACATGGTGGTGAGTTTATAAAATGGATGTGTGTCATCAACTTGATTGGTTCATGGCTTGGATGTTAGAAATCTATTTCTTAAATGACAGAGGTTACTGATTAGTGTTCTTGATGAATAGTGTAGAGATAATTGTGAATTCTGAGATAGAGTTGTTCTTGTTGCTATCATGGAATTTTATGTTTCTTTTAGATGTGTATAGATCATGTCATATTAGTATTGTTGGATCACATTGAGTTATGTGATAAGATTTGGTGATTTTCATGTACTGTGTTGTTTTTCTTATTGTTCTTGGCTATCATGATGGTGTGGCATGTTGTGAAGGATCATGGCATGATTTATGGAGCTATTGTATGTTCAAGGATGTTGTTATGGATCATTGATGTGTCTTAGCTAACATTCAATGGATCACATTGTATATTGAGTTGTAACGAGTTAATATTTCGTAATTAGGTCCTTGGCCGACCTTTTGGAAATAAGTTGATGTAATGTATAAAATGATGTAATCATTTGTAATTGTAAAGTGTGCGAATATGGTGAGATTATGTGATTATGATGTATTGATTTGAAGAGGTATGAGTGGAATCTAAAATTGAGGCAGATATTTGATGTACTTCATCAGAACTGTATTGGCATAACATAGATGCTATCAATTAGCTCATAATTAATAGATTGTAGTCCATAGTGGATTGTATTCCATCTACTTGTTGTAAGGAAGTGAGCTTTCCTTTTTGTTGTAGCCCTTGTTGTATTTGAGAAGTGAGCTCTATGAAGTATGTCTAAATGCATGTGCATTCCCCTTGTAATAATCCTAATAGGGTATAGTTCTTTTAATAGAGCACATCCTCTTATGGGTTTGACCCTGACTATGATTTTTCCCATAACCAGGTTTCTGCATAAAAAATCTTAGTGTTATGTGTTGATTGATGTGTTGTGATCTTTTATTAATATTTATTATTTATATTTGAGTTTAAGATTAAAAGTTGGATAGAGATTTTAAGTTCTGGGACACAACTAATTCACCCACCTTAGTTGTGTGTGCTTTCATGTTCCTAATAGTTCATTGTTTGGATAATTATTATTGTCATCATGAGATATCTATCATGTAGTCTATTTTATATTGATTTGAGACATCCATTCAGGAGATGTTTTTGTAATTGTAATTATGACTTGATTCATTATTGTGATCCATGGTACATATGCAGTGGAAGATGTACTTTATGTATGTCATGATGTATCAGTTGTATATTATTTTTTGTGCCTTTTCTTATATTGATATAATGGTTGTATCTTGTTATTCAATTTTAACATATATGTAAGCTTAATTTATGGTTGTACTTAGTAGTTTAGTTAATGTTGTTAAAAGTAAATATGTCTTAGAACCTTTGGGAATGTTAACTGAATTTTGTACTATGGTATAACATCTTAACTTATGTTTGTGATTTCTTCAACATTTGTAATGTAATATTTAAAAAATAATAATTTCATCAACTTAGTGTTGTGTTAGGTTAATTCTCATGGGTTCCTAGATGGGGCATTACATCTGATATCATAGCTTGAGTCTTTACACTAAGAACTTTGGGATTTGTATGCCCATTAGGTGTCTAGTATTTAAACTTGAAAAAAACATAGACACATAAATTTTTTATATTTTAGACCCATTGTATTGTGACTACAAATTTATTTATTTCTTTTGACTTATTTTTAGATATCATTTTATCTTTTGGTTTTCGTAGGTAAGATGCCTGATGAGACATGATATGTTTCTAGAGGCCAAGGTAGAGACCAAGGTAGAGTAAGAGGACATGAAAGTGGTAGAATTCATATCCCTTCTACAAGCCTCAGGCATGAGAGTGTGCATGATGAGAATAGGGAAGATCTTAGTGGGGCGTAGAATGTTGAGTTAGAGGAGCCTCACACTAGGACGATGTTTCAAGTGATTTTGAATTTTATAGGACTTGAGAAGAATAGGATTGAGAAAGATGAGTCTCATCATTCTTAGAATGAGGATAAATATATCTAGGAGTCCTAGGAGGAGGAATTTTGTAGTTGATCAGGATGTTATTCTAGCTAATCACATGAGAGATCTCCTTAGATCACAATCTCCTACCTTTAATGGAAACTAGTATTGTATTTTAGAGAGAGACTTGGCTTATTGATTTGAACTAATATTTTTCTATGCAATCCTATGGTAGTAATACCAGGGATAGGTGTGTCATCATGCACCTCATAGATTTTGCATCTACCCAGTGGCAAATCGAGGAACAAAAAATTGAGTTGAACATGTATACTATCACTTGGGATATGTTTCTTAAGAGATTTTAAAGGAACACTTTCTATCAAATCGGTGGAGACAGGAGTGTGTAGATGATTTCCATTAACTATGATAATTGGCTATGTCTAATCATGAGTATGAGTGTCGATTCTTTGAGCTCAAGCAGTATGCAGGTTTTGATAATAATATGGCCTTGATGGTACAATACTTTATTAGAGGACTTAAAGGTAACATCATTAGGGGGTTAAAAAAATTTGAACCTAAGACTCTCAAGGAGATGGTCATTAAGGATAAATTGGTGGAGATGACTTTTTCTATGGGTCATGGTGGTTAATCTAGTGTTCAGTCTAGAGGTACTTTATTTTAGGGTTCAGGAGTAATCAGACTCATGGAGCTAGGAACTCAAGGAATTCTTCTACCTTCTCAAAAGGGAATAAAAACTAGAAAAAGAAGAGAGTATTCCATGGTTGTAGTGGTGGTTCACAATCAGGAAATAATCACAATTGGTAGCATAGTGTGCCTAATCAAGCTATAAAACCCACTTAGAGTTCACATCAAAATTTTAGTAGAGGTTGCTTCCAGTAGTCAAGTGCACCTTCTACTAGGAGAAATATCTATAGGGAAAGAAAATGTTTATCTTGAGGACAATATGGTCACATTATGACAAATTGTCCTCGATGTTTGACACCATTCCTAGGTAAGAGATAGTAGCTTCAAAACCTATAGTTGGGGATGTCGATAGATCCCATAGGCTATTTACAACCATTGATCATCATCTGGGTGAGAACCAAGCTACTATGATCGGCTCTGGAAGAAGAGGACCTACAGTTGGATTTTATACTCCTATAGTGGGGAGTGATCCTCAAAGATTGAATAATAGAGCAGGAAAGGGTCCAATGGGACCTTCACACTGAGTCTTTTATGACTTAGTAGGATGTAGTGAGATAGAGGGAGTTATATCCCTATTTGATTGTAGGCTTCTAGGACTAAGCCTAATCTTAGGGGGAGGATGTGATACCCACCCATAGTTTTTTTATTTTAGTTTACGATGCCAAACACTTTTAGGCCACTTTTCATGTGTGTGTTGGTTTTTAGATGGATTTGATGATACCTTGATGTATGAAAATACCTTATGATCATGCAATACTATGATAAATTGATTATTTATGTTATATCATGTTGTTAGTTAGATGATGGTTATTACTTTGTTATGACGATGTTATGGTTATTTATGTTTTTACTGACTTACTGACCCCTATATCTACATTTATATGGATTATGGATATGTTTTGTATTTTTATTTGATGTGCATGTATGGTGAGGGACAAAGGCGTGGTTACTTGTTTACAAGATCCACACGATGTGTCGATCCCTACCATTTCATGTTATGGATATATACATGTATGTACATGCTTGGCTTTGTGATGCAGGTTTGTGGGTATAGAGCATTGTCTCCCCTAAATTGACAGGATTAATCATGCCCTTACATATATCTCAATCGTGAAAGAGGGGAGGTAGAATTTAGGCCTAAAATAAATCCTAAACATACATTTTATCCTAGGAGAGGAAAAGTATTTGATTGACTACCTTATCAAAATTTGTCAAGGTGGCGTGAATCTGTGAACCCTGTTTTAGCATGCTTGTGATTGTTGCATTTTTATTGCATTTTGATTGGTCAGATCTCAGTATGCACGTATTCATATAGGTTAATGATTTATTTTGTCAAGATGTTAGTAAATGGTTAATTAGGGTTAAAATTATATAGGGTAAATAATTACACCTTCTAGAATGTCAAATTATTCATATGTTGATATTTAATTTTAAAGAATTATTTAAATATATATATTTATCTTATGATTAAAGTATAAAGTTAATATATATTAATTGGAGATTTCATTAATATTAAATCAAAAATTAATTATAAATGCGCAATCAAGTAAAGTGACACTTTAACATTTACTTTTATTTTCAAAGTTGCATGTTTAAAATTATGTTATAAATATTAATTTAATTTAAATAAAATATTAGCATAAAATTTTGAATGCATTAATATTTAATGAATTAGATTTTAACTTTAATTAAAAAGTTCAGCGATGCAACTTAAGTGAAGTTAATAATTAAATTAATTAAATTTTATCAATTTTAAGTTGCTTTAATTCATTTTTAGGGTTGCACTTTTTCAAACCCTAATTTCTAAATTTTTTCTTTAAAATAGATTGAAGTGGTCAAATTATTCATTTAATCAGGTTGGAATTAGTTTTCTAACGTTTTTGTGGGTCAAAGATATTGATTTTCAAAGCTTGAAATTTTGGGTTGGAATTTGGTCTTCTTCCTTTTCAAGGTCAAATTGTTGATTTGAGGTAGGGTTTTGAACCTTTGATGTTTTCAGTTATTTGTTTGTCTTCTTTGTGTTTGTGTAAATTTAATGTGTAAATGTTGAGTGGTTATTTAAAAATTGTGTTTTGATTATCAAAGTTGATTTTGATAAGGCATTATTTTTTTATAAAGTGATTTTTTTGCATATTCAATGTTTAGGGAAAATATGCACTGGATGTGCTTTTCTAAATTTGGAACTCCTTTTTGAATGATGAATGTTTCTTCATGTGATAATATTATATATGGTATGTATAAATATATTTAGATTAAAAAATATATCGTTTGGGATATATA
>MU224205.1:1446640-1461069 GCA_018584345.1 Thuja plicata
TAAAATAAATTCTTTATTTTCAATTTTCACTTAAAGCATGCATAACTCAACTTTATAATATAAAAGCAAAGTGTTAAATTGAAAATGCATGTGAGAATATTTCAATTAAATAAATTAATTAATCATGTAACTTAAAGCAATATTCAATAAATCAACTATACACAATTAATTACAGTTAATTAAATTTAATATTTATTAAATCTTAATTATTTAAATCAAGACTTAATAATTAAATCAATTAATTAAATATAGGTATTTAATTATTAAATAGTCATATATTTCATATATCAATATTTTAACCTTATTAAAGGTGTAATAATTAACATTAATATTTTCTATAAATATTCATTAAATAAATCAAGCCAAAAGCATCATTAAATCACCTAAAACCCATCTGAACACATAAACCACTGAAACAGAAACCCAATACACACAAACAGGCTTATGAATCCATGTTAATTGACGAATTCAAACACTAGGGTAGTCCATCAGATTCTTATCCAATTCTAGGAGAAAATAAGGGTTTAGGGTATGGATTTGGACCTAAATATTATCTCCCCTCTCTTACCATTGAGATACTACAATAGGGCACACTCACTCCTACCAATTCAGGGAAGACGTAGCCCGGTACCTGTAGACCTGTCATCACAAAGATGAGCATATATACATGCAATATAGAAAACAATGGTTGAGACTAGTTTATCATGTGGATCTCGCCGAAGCAAGTAACTACGACTCTGTCCCATACCATACCAAACACAGCAAACAGTAATGTAAATCATCACAATGATCCATGTGCATATAGATATAGGGTCAGTATTGTCAAAAAACCTTAATCAAAATGTTTTCATAACATAAACATAGCCAACATGAAATAATCACAAATCATATGCAAATAGATGATATAATACAACTAACAATGGATCATTAGCATAATGAAAAGTAATGCATAAATACCCTTAAAAGCACCTAAAATAACCAATGCAAATATAGGAAACCTAAAAGAGATCAGAAACTGACATAAACAAGTAGACTAAGGGGTAGGTATTACAGAAGGAAGTGTTTTATAATGGAGACTGGGAACCAAAAGTGGTTGACCAAGGCAGCTCATTGTAAGTAAAATAATAAAGTGATAACTTAATAAATTTATTAGGTTAAACATTAATAAGATAATTATATTCCTCACCCATGCCTTGAGTTCTAGTACAGGCTAAGGATGGGACTAGGAGAAGATACTTTCCCGACCAGGGGACATTGAGGTTTGACATGATTGGTTTTTTTTTCTTCATAAAAGGATTTTATATTTCTCATATGATCACACTTGGGGGTCGGAGTCTAGTGAGATTGTCCCAAGGGGTAGACGTATGTGATGACACTTCCCTATATGTATCCTATTTTCCTACGAGTGTTTGGTGTCTCTGGTAGTGTGTATTGATCATACCTTTTTGATAACCATGTACCTTTGCATCTAGTGTACCTTTACATGAGCCTATCTTGTTTGATTTTCTATTTAGTGGGGTCTAGTGTTTATCTCCTTAGCACAGTGGGTGGACCTCTAGGTTCTATGTCATTAGGTGGAGATTCTATTTACCATTGAGATCCAAAGTTTATGTTCTTGTACTTGGGTGATCCTAGATGCTGCTACCATGTTGATTGTTTGGAGACTTTCTTATTTTCAACATCTATCAATATTTGATATCTATCATGTATTCTATTATGTATTGATTTGAGACATCCATTCAGGAGATGTTTTGTAATTATAATTATGACTTGATTCATTATTGTGATCCATGTGATATGCGTAGTAGAAGATGTACTTTATGTATGTCATGATGTATAATTTGTATCTTATTATTTGTACATTTTCTTATATTGATATAATGATTGTATCTGTTTATTCAGTTGCAATATATATGTAATTTTACTTTATGGTTGTACTTAGTAGTTTAGTTAACATTGTTAAAATTAACTACGTCATGGAACCTTTGGGAATGTTAACTGAATTTATATAATACAGTATAGTATCTTAACCTATGTTTGTACGTTCTTTCGCGTTTGCAATATTTAATATTTTAAAAATAAATCATCAAATTAGTGTCATGATAGGTTAATTTCTCATGAGTTCCCTAATGGGGTGTTATATTTATTTTTACAAAGCATATGATAGGATGAGGTGGAGATTCATTATTAAAATGATCCAATGGCTGGGGTTTGGTCCTAAAATTCACAAACATATTCTAATTTTATTTCACGATTCCAATGCTCATCTTATTGTCAATAATATTCTCACTAAATAATTTCCTTTGCAACGACCTAAATGGCAAGATTTCCCCTTATCACCTTTTCTCTATGTGCTTGATGTGGATGTCCTTGATTATTTATTGCAGAAATATAATCAAATGACTTTAATCAAAGGTATATGTATTCCTTAAAAAAAAAAATTTCTTAATTCCCATTTTGCTGATGATAATTTTCTATTCGTTCAAAATTTAGAATTAGATATTACTAATGTTCTAATAGTTTTGGATCAATATTATTCTATTTAAAGATCCAAAACAACTCACCATAAAATAGAATTTCTCATTATCATAGAAGATATTGTTCCTTGTTGGATACCCAAAGAATGGAAGCAAATTAGACATGGTCATATTACAAGATATTGGGGTATTCCCTTTGGTTTTGGGGCATCCCTAGCTGACATGTGGAGTTGGTTTATAGTCAAACTGGAAAATAATATCTTTAATTGGGGAAACAAATATCTCTCTCTTGTTGGAAAAATTTAAGTTGTAAACAAAATCATTTTGGCCTCTTATGTTTACTACTCTTCTTGTTGGATGCCTTCTAAAAAGGGTTATGATGATCTAATCAAAATTGTTCAATAATTCTTGTGGTCAAATTGGGATGGAAAGGTTGGTTTTAAAGCTTCATCTTGGTTACATTGCATACAACCTAAGAATAAGGGGGAGAAGGACTATTGGATCCCAAAACTCAAGGGGATTTATTTATCAACTAAATGGATCACGAGAGTGGTAACAGGTGATGAACTATGGAATTTTTTTATTTCATTTATGTATTTCTCTTGCTACTATGAATATCAAATGGAAGTGTGGGGTGGCCTAATAAGATCTTGATGGCTCCCTTCTTCCATAGAAGATTTTCATTTCCTATACAATCCATTTGGAAGGCTTGGCAACAAGTCAAAAATATTTTAAATTGGAAATAATCCCTTCAAGGTGAGTTTATTTTTGTAACCTCTTCAATTTGGTGGAACAAGTTAGTTTTGTATCACGGTTAGTTTCTTGTGGTAGCTTTCTCCTAAAAGGCTCAACAGTTATTGAAGAAAGGTATGAAGAAATTCAATGATATTTAGGATTTTAACTCGCTTGATTAGATTTACTAAAAAAGCTCCAAAATCTCTTTTAGATTGGATAATAAGAATAAACATTTTTTTGTGTTTGTGAAATCACCGGTGCTTATGGATCTTCTAATGAAGATATCCACATCCCTTCAATGCAATGTGTTCAAAGATTGGCTTTGGTTTGGGGAAATACCATTTTTATGTTTTCCTTTGAAGAAAATCAATTCAAATCTCCTTCCCAACATGAAACTTAATGTAAGACTTAATGTTAAATGGGGTTGAAAATTTGAAGAGAAAAGGTAGAGAAACTTAAGTGCCCAAATCTAGAGATTTAAAGTTGAAACCAATGCTCTGATTTTGGCATGGAAAATATTACACTTTAAAATGCCTATTGGGGATAGATCAAAATATTTAAAGATTTCTCTAGCCAAATGCCCTTTTTGTCAGTGTTCTAAAAGCATTAAACACATCTTTCGTAATTATTTTTGGAATAGGAAAAATTGGTCTTCTATTTTTGCTCATTTTCTTGCTATCTTTATGATGACATTAATTTTCCATTAGTATGAAAACTACACTTTCGGTAGGCATACATCGAAATATAGGATATGAGCAAACCAAAGATCAGATATTAAGAGATCACAAAAGATGACAAAGTGCAAAGTGAATCGACGACACATCTTAGTGTGTAAACCGAAATCACAAAGCAGAAAGATAAAGTGGAACCCGATAGAGGAACCCAATATGAAAGATACAGTGCAGACTGACAAGATAGTTAAAGTGCAACCGATAGAAAAAAAACTCAAGGATAGTCAAGCATGACCGATAGATAGAACCGAAAGTCAGTTGTAGCCCGCAAAAAGTGGATCTGACTTCCACGTCAGATAAATAAAGTGTGTTCTATTTATAGGATTTTATTTTTTTTAAATCCATTTCTTTAGGGACAAGATACATGAATGTAAGTTCTTTAATCATTCTAACTGATTTAAAACACATAGACTAGGAGATCTAGGTAAAAGTTGTAAACCTGATCTTAGAGTTAACATTGTTTTTATCAAAACTTGATGAAGTCAATCCATCTATAAATAGATGATGTAATCATTCATTATTAATGATGTGAAGAGAGAGGAGAACATGAATGAATCAGACGAGCACATCTATGGATCAGATTGAGAGTTTCAAGAACAAGAACAACAAAAGGTGAATTTGGTGAGCAAGAACCAAGAATAGAGCATACTGAGAATCAGAGGTATTAATCAATCACAATTGGGTGATAATATTTTTATGTAAACTAAATTGGATCTATATCAGCAATAGGAGATTGCATTTACTAGGTCAATTTGTAATTTTCTATCATTCTAACAAGTGGAGCAAAGTGTAACAATCGTTTCAAGGAAGGTGGATTTAATAGTCCAACAACAAATCTCTTAACCGAGTGGACACTCAATAGTATTGCTAAAGCTCTTAACAGAGTATACTTTAACAAGTCTCCACCGATACTCTTAACAGGGTAGATCATCAGAAGTGATCAAAATTGTAAGCCTTAACCAGCCCCTTCCAATCTGCAGATAGTGAAGATTTTGTGGGTTCCATCCTCACAGGGGTTTTCTGTGATATCATATCTTGTTTTATGTGTCAATTTACTTTATGAATGTTTCTATGAATGTTCACATGTATGTTAATGTTATAAATTGATATAACTCACATCAAGATAGTATAAATCAGATTGAATGGATATACAATTGATTACAAAGGTTAATTGATAAAAGGGATACAAAAGTTTTAGAGGTACTGATTCACCCCTCCCCTCTTAGTACATACTTCCCATTAATCCCAAAAATTGGTATCAAAGCTAAGTCTCTTCTTGAAAATATTAAAGGCTTGAGAGAAAAGATCATACAATGGAGAAGTATAGACTTGATAAAAATATTGAGAATAAAAATCTTGAAATTTAGATGTTATTTGAATAGTATAAAGAAGCTAGAATCAACATGAGACATCTGCTAGATGAAAGAAACAATATGGCATCTCACTGTAATGAAACAGATTATCATGAGGAAGAGATACCAGATTTCTTTGAGTCTTCAGGATCAACTACAAGCAAAGCATCAGATACATCAGAAGAAAGCATCACAAGCCTAACTAAAATCAATCTACATCTAGCTAGACAAGTTAAATCTCTACAAATCAGTCAAGAGACACAGATGGTAAGGATGATTGACGTCATGAGAAATTCTAGACAAGCTGAGAAAGAAAGAACACTAGCTATTGATGATAGAAGAAAGATCACATAAAATCTACAATAAAAAGAGTCTGAAATACAAAGACTTACAGAGCATTAGCATGAGATTATAAATCAAATTATTCTTATGAGTCAAGAGGCAAACATCTTAAATGTTGAACTCATTGAAAGAATAGAAGCTATCAATGAACTGAGAAATGAGAATAAATATTTGAAACACGAAATAAGAATTCAGCAACAACATAATGAAATTATCAAGAAAGCTAAAGAAAGCAATAAAAGAATGGATGATTTTTTTGAAGGACAACAAAGAGTCAACAACAATACTGGTCTAGGTTTTACCGAGAATGGAGAATCATCAAATCAAGTTGATCCAAAGAATGTCTACACAAATTCAAGACCAAGAAATCTTACATGCAATCACTGTGGAAAGCAAGGACATACATCAAATATATGCAGAGGCAAAATGAAAGGTATTCCTAAATCTACATCTTCATCCATAGGATTTTGTTATGAATGTAAAAAGAAAGGAAATAAAGCATATGAATGTAAGTTTGAGATGAAACAACCAAAGAAGGAAACCTACATGGAAAAATACTGTCCTACATGGAAAATGAATGGGCACACAACTCTTGAATGCTGGAAAAAGAAAAGACAAGCATGGAAGCCTAAAGGTCAAGAAACTCCCTATCAGCCGAAGAGAGTGGGTAATCAATATGAATAGGACTAAAATACTTGGACAAACTATACAACATGTGGAAGATATGGTCACATTGCTGCAAACTGTATGGGATAGTGGAATAGAAAGTCTAGAGGATGGACTAACCCTAGAATGGCATGCTTACATTGTCATAAAGTTGGTCATCTCAAGAAAGACTACAAAGACCAAATGACAGAGACAAGCACATATCCCAATGGAAACACCATTGAAGATATCTAGAGGGAAAGAGACAAAATATGGAGAAAAGATTCAAGAAATGATGAAGCTGGATCGAGCAATGCAAATGGTGACACCCCATCTAATGGATCTAGTGACATCACCACCCCCACCTAAGCAGAACAATTAAGTATGAAATTGCATTACCTAAGTTATCATTTTAAATTAGTTACATAGTATGTTTATATAGATGCCAAATCAGCATAAGAAAGATGCATCATGGTATTACTTGTTAAAATTTGTGATAATTATGCTTTTAGGCATATATACCAAAACCCATCGGTATACACTCAAAAATGAGACTGCCTACACTTACCGAGAAGAATTGGTTAAATGCAAAGTTGCTAAGTATAAATCGAGGCTTGTCGGTAAACAAGAAAATGAACAAGTTGTCAATGATACCGAAACCTGACGAGAAAAGCAAGTGAATTAACAATAGCTCTGAAATGTTATGTTGTCACTGAAGGAAGTAAAGCCTTCACCGGTGAACTTAGTCTTCATAAACCAAGGAGTTGGTAAGAATTTATGGCATGCATTTTAGGGCAACATAATGACTCATTTTTCATGACACCCAAATAAAAGTGACCAAGGAAATTTATGAGCAAGAAGGAACTAAGTTACAGAGCAACCATGAATCGACAAAAAACACTCCCAAGCATATCATAAATATTTGCAAGCACAAACAGTAAGTTCTATGAGACTGACAACTCTATTTTTCACACATTTCACAGGAAGCCCTAAATTTCTAAAAATGGCCTCAACATCAAGAACCTTGAAATTCAAGAATGCTAAGAAAGATGAGTTCAAACTCATTAAGCATTCAGTGTGTGAGGAACCTAACTACAAGATTCATCCTGAGGTTTCATCACAACCTAAAGATGCTGGAGTATTTTCATGCATACCAGCTAGGGTTTTACTTGTGGAAGACGTTCAATCTTTCATACACTGCGAGATTGCAGAGAAAGGAAATTCAAAGGTTCAAGAAGCTTATAAGAAGTTATGCAATGATGATGGAACACTAAAGGAAGAACACAAGCACATTGAAGTGAAAGGGCTCACCAATGCCCAAATATTCCTAAAGGTTTTCAAAATCAAATGGACTTGGTTAGTGCTAAACTGAATGCATAGCAACAAGCTATGGCTTGATGAATCAAAGGTAATAACCCAAGATGTCTTTCATGTGGTCACTGGTTACCCCATAACCGAGAAAGTAAAGGAAATCAAGCATCCACCAAACGCTGAGACCGAGAAGATGACTGGAGCCAAATGGGATGGCAGAGGACTAAAAGTTACAACAATAACCAATGAAAAAATCAAGTTCAGTGCATGTGTTCTGGGCTATAAATTCTTTCGATCAAGTAGATTGAATAGCATAGCATCAAGTGCGGTGGAGACAATGTTCAAAATTGTGAAGAAGGGAACACAATTAGACTTATCTGAACTACTCCTGAATTAGTTGAAGGACAATCTAAAGACTATCAAGAATGCAAAGTCAAACACTTGTAAGCTTGTCTCACTAATAATGTGTATCTTCTTTTATTTTCAAGAAACATTCCCATCGGTTGGAGATGTTAAATGGGACAGCACCAAACCGGTCACCATGCAATTCAGTGAGCACATAGGTACACTGAGAGATAGCTTTGATATAGTCATGGATGAATACTTCAATGTATTCAAAGACCAAATGCAAAAGAGGGTAAGAATCCCTAAGAAAATCATTGAAAAATATAAGGATGAGATATGCTTCATTGTTGATACTGACAATACATACATTAAGCCTGTTGTACCCAGGAAAACATGGTTGCAACCATTAGAGTATGAGATCAACATTGATCTTGCAACAAAGGCAATGGATGCCTTGATCAATGAACCATTGGAACATATGAAGAGGCCAAGACAAGAATCAAATCTGGCCTAGTTGTTAAGAAAATTGTCAGGAAGAAAGACACAATGGTGAAGAATCTGAAGAAGATATTGTCAACAACCGAGGAAGAAGCTGAAAAAAATGAAGAAGTTGAATAGGAGGAAGAAACTGAAGAACAGTTATCTATCGGTAAAGATGAAGGAAATGATGACTCCAAGGAAACAGAGTCAGATTCACCACCTCCACTACCAACTAAAAATCCAAGGACAATAGCTGCTTCTAGTAATAGAAGCCAAACATCAAAAGATTCTACTCCTTCACCTCTAAAGAAAGGAAAGGTCGGGACTTACAAGAGGAAAGCTCCCACACCGAAGAGAGGGAAAAACAAGAAAGGAAGGAAATTCATAAGAACCTGAGAGGATATAGAAGACACTGAGCATGATGAAGCTATAGAAGTAGAAAGTGTCAAGGTAACACCTCCTGAATCTATTGATGACATATGCAAATCTATTGCAAACTCTAGATCTATATCAGATTCAAAGATCATAAGATGGTTGAATTTAGACCCAGAAGATCAAAGTAAAGTAGAGGATGCCATCATAGCCAAAATGTACAAATTGAATTTTGTACTGATTCAGTTTGAAGGAAGTTATGTACCAAGGGAACTCTTGGATAGACTATACTCTCGTTGGAAATTTGTATTGAAGAACGAGAAGGAAATAAGTGAGAGAGTACTTGTTTCTATCATGCCACCTAAATCAAAGAAGGTTGAAATAGATGAAATGAAGGAAAAGTACAAAAAGGAGTTCTCACCGAAGCTGAGAGCATATAAATTTCTTGAAGGAGAGCTTATAGAGCTTGAGCAGGATAGCCACAAGAAATGGTGCAAGATAATGAATAGGCCTACTAAAGAGAATGGCCCCGTCAAAGACCTGCAAAAACAAGATATTGATAAGTCAACTCAATATGACACATCTGTTGAGTTAGATAGATAAGAAGATGTTACAACTGGCAACAAGATTGCAGATGTTGTAGATGAATCATGGCCAGATAACACAAATAACAACATTGTGGATACTAATGTCATAGACATTACCAATGACCTAGTAGAGGAAATGAATAAGGATGAAGATGTCACTATTGCAAAGGATAAAACTGATGAGCAAGACACAATAGTTGATACTGTACAAGTGAATATTTCAGGCAATATGCCAATTTTAATACAAGCTATCAATATCCTGCAAGAATCAAGCAAGTCACCTGAGAAGGATACTCCCAAGGATGCAAGGGAAGAAGCAAACAAAGACAACACTAATGGTCAGCAAGACATTAGATATACTCAAGATATAACCAAGACTGATAAGGTTATAGGAGGAGATAAAGAAAAGGATGCAGATTCACAATACAAGAATGTAGAAACTAGGACTAATGAAGCAAAGGACACCAATGAAGGAGACAAACCTAAAGATGGTACTCCTGAGGAAACTGACAAGCATGCTACCGACAATGTTAAGGTGAATGTGGAGACTTTTGCAAACACTTGACAAGCTGAAACTGATGCCAAGTAGTAGAAAGAAGCACAAAAATTCACTTCATCAAGCACAACAGAGAAGGCTGAGAAATCGGCAATGGTTTTACATTCTAGTGATTTGAAGAAGAAGAAGAAGAAGAAGAAGAAGAAGAAGAAGAAGAAGAAATCAAAGAAGAACAAGTTAGAGGTCACCCTGGATGAACTCATTGAAATACTGAAGTGTGACCCATCTACACTTGACTTTGAAGCATTACAGGAATATGGAGAGATATGCCAAAGGAAGGCATTGCAAGAGAAGCTGAAGAAACAACATAGGGACTCCATGGTACTAGAGATAACACAGGACATACTACATCAAATTGTGCCCGATGTTGATATTGATCAAAGAAAGCCAATACTTGATAAATTATCTACTCTAACTGATGCAATCACAACTCAGAATATTGATGCTGAGAAGGAAATAGAGGAGAGATCCGAGATGAAGTACCAACAAAAGATCATAGAAAACATCAGCCAAGAAGTGACATTAAATAAGGTAGAGCTATCAGAATTCATTGCTGAATTAGATCCAATAATATCTGAAGCTATAACCTTGATTTAAACATTGAGCACAATAGACAAGTTCACTAAAGAGAATAGTGACAACATTGCAAAGCTGGATACAGATCTAGCAAATAGTGCACAAAGCTTAACCACCGATGGAGATAATGCAGTCAAAATACATTATGAGAAGATCATAGAGATTAAAAGGTTAAGATAGGAACTGTGGGAGATAGAAACACACTTTAGGGAAGAAGTAACTGAGATCCAAGCTCAGCTTCTATCAAACCTTACACTGCTCCAACACCATATCAGTTCAGCAAGGCAACTGACAGAAACCCCAAAGATGTCTGTAGCAGATAGCCTCTACAACATGCACTCAAAGATCACACTCGAGCACATGGATTTAGAGAACCTCAAAGAACAATGGGAGAAAATTATGGAAGACATGAAGTCTTCACACTCCCACATTTTTTAAAATCTCTAAGGTAAAGACCTTTGCCCTTAATATCAAAAAAGGGGGAAAATGATATGAGTAAAAAATAATAATAAAAATAGAAAATGACATGTATTCATTCACTCATTCAGATGGGAAAATGGTAGATATGTATATGTATATTCATATGGAAAAATGATATATATAAGGAAAGACATCATATGTACAGTTATACCAACATATACATAGGGGGAGTCATTAAATGACTAAGGATTATATATGTTGTATATACTTAATATTTTGTTAGTATTTTGCACATATCAATTTTTTATTCTAATGTCAAAGGGGGAGAGTGATGACATTAAGTTTCCATTAGTATGAAAACTACACTTTTGATAGGCATATACCGAAAGATAGGACATGAGAAAATTGACGATCAGATATTAAGAGATCACCAAAGATGGCTAAGTGCAAAGTGAACCGACGACACATCTTAGTGTGTAAACCAAAATTACAAAGAAAAAAGGTAAAGTGGAACCCAACAGAGGAACCCGATATGCAAGATACAGTGTAGACCGACAAGATAGTTAAAGTGCAACTGACAGAATAAAACCAAAGGAGAGTCAAGCATGACTGATAGACAAAACTGAAAGTCAGTTGTAGCCTGCAAAAAGTGGATCTGACTTCTACGTCAGATAAATAAAGTGTATTCTATTTATAGGATATTTATTTATTTTAAATACATTTCTTTAGGTACAAGATACATGAATGTAAGTTCTTTAATCATTCTAACTGATTTAAAACACATAGACTAGGAGATCTAGGTATAAGTTGTAAACTTGATCTTAGAGTTAACATTGTTTTTATAGAAACTTGATGAAGTCAATCCATCTATAAATAAATGATGCAATCATTCATTATTAATGATGTGAAGAGAGAGGAGAACATGAATCAATCAGACGAGCACATCTATAGATTAGATTGAGAGTTTCAAGAATAGGAATAGAAAAAGGTGAATTTGGTTAGCAAGAACCAAGAACAGAGCATACCGAGAATCAGAGGTATTAATCAATCACAATTAGGTGATAATATTTCTATGTAAACTAAATTTTATCTATATCAACAATAGGAGATTGCATTTACTAGGTTAATTTGTAATTTTCTATCATTCTAAAAAGTGGAGCAAAGTGTAAAAATCCTTTCAAGAAAGGTGGATTTAACAGTCCAACAACAAATCTCTTAACCGAGTGCACACTCAACAGTGTTGCTAGATCTCTTAACAAAGTAGACTTTAACAGGTCTCCACTAATACTCCTAATAGGGTAGATCATCAGAAGTGATCAAAATTTTAAGCCTTAACCAACCCCTTCCAATCTGCAGATAGTCAATATTTTGTGGGTGCCATCCCCATCGTAGTTTTTACTTCCTCATAGGAGTTTTCTGCGATATCATATCTTGTGTTATGTATCAATTTACTTCATGAATGTTTCTATGAATGTTCACATGTATTTTAATGTTATGAATTGATATAACACACATCAAGATAGTATCAATCAGATTGAATGGATATCCAATTGATTACAAAGGTTAATTGATAAAAGGGATACAAAATTTTTAGAGGTACTGATTCACCCCTCCCCTCTTAATGCATACTTCCCAATAATCCCAACACTTTAACCATGTTTTGAATTGGAAATAATCCATCCTAGGTGTTGGGTTGAGTAAAAATATAATTGTTGATTCCTTGAGACAAGTTATTTTGTTGAATATCTATTAAATTTGATGTTTAGTTATTTTAATCAAGAAGGGATACAAATGTTCTTCATCAAGAAGTGGAAATATTGTAGTTTAACTATGACATCATGTTACAACTTTATTTTTGTGTCCTCAGATGGAAAGGTGGTTGCCTACAATAAACAGTTGGATGAGATAAAGTACCAGGTTTTGAAATTGAAAGAAAGGGATGCTACATGCCCAAGACAGCTACACAGAATCTTTAAATTTCAAGTTTATATATTGTAGCAATTATATGTCACTTTTCTGAACTTGTTGTCTATAACATTTATAGTTGATGACATGTAATTTATATCTCATATATGCTATTATTTCTCTTATTTATTTGCATTTCTTCTTGAGCTGCTATTTTATTTTATTTTTAATTAGCATTGATCAATAAAAAAATAGAAAAAAAGAATCGATATTTGTGATTGAGAGCTCTTTGGCTAAGATTGGTACTTCAAAAAAAAGGTAGAACAATTTATTTTGGTCTTGATCTTCTTTAAAGTGTTCAGTGAGGTTTGGATTCAAACCATATTAACAATTGGTTTGGCATCTCTCCTCTTTAGTTTCAATATATTTGTAGTCAAATGTTTATTTTTTGGGACCCTTTTTAGATTCATTCTTTTGTTGTTTATTGATCCATGATCCTTGTTTTTAATATTAGAAGCAAGAAAACTAGGGTGGGAAACTTTAGTACAAAATCTCAGTAGGCGTCTTTTAGAAGATTAACACTACCAACACTTTAACAACACATAGACCAAAAACAAAAATAGTCATAGTAAAAATTGAGAGTCTACTTATCATAGTAACCATTACTATTTCTAAAAGAAAATACTATTATAACCAAACTACTACTAATAATCTCTATACTAAGAAAAATAGTATTAAGAGTCTTTAACAAGGGTCACTCATGGCCATACCAACATAAGTTATCATAGTAAACTATAACAATAAAAATAAAGTAGACATAAATTAAAATAAGATCTATGGGGCAACTTTCAACAAGAGTACAAAAAAGAAACAATGATTGAATCCCTAGACAACCTTCCACTTGCTTCGCCTGGTAAGCATCATCCTCCCCCAATCCCCTATAAGTAACTTAAAGAGTTCCATTTAATCAACATCTTCACTATCCTTTGTTCCAAGAACATCCTTCTGCAACATACACAAGGTGGTAACTGAGCTGTGCATCACCTTTAGGATGAAGTGAGAGACCTCCTAAAACCTTTTTTCCATCTCAACAATTTCCTTTTTTATTTTATCTGTCTTCTCCCAAATAGTCTCACATTTACCACATTCCCCTTCTATAGTGTTAGGATTAAGTAATATTGAGAGGGGAGTGAGTCAGTATTACAACACTTTAAACTTAATAAATTCTAGCTTATCTAGATAATTGTTGAAATGAAAATAACATAAGCACAAAACACATAACTCATAACACCATGAATTTGTTGTCGAGGAAACCCTGGCCAAGGGAAAAACCTGATGGAGATGGTACCCTAAAATATGTACTAAAATTATTATGTCCCTATTAGGAGACCTATCCCTATTAGGAGCTGAATATTACATTAGCACATTTCTTTGTTAGAGGAATACAAAAACCTTGTTAAAGGTATATTGAGCTCACTGCTCATACTATCAGAAATATGATTATCTAAAATGCTTTTCAAGAATGATAAATACATGAATCTTCTATGCTTAAGTAGTTCCATTTGTAGCTTGCATCACCATCTGTCTGATTCTAA